>CAUYPK010008748.1:0-27511 GCA_963574355.1 Loris lydekkerianus | reverse complement strand
AAAGCTTTGTCTTCAATGTCAGAAATCCTTTCTTCTGCTTGCTCCATTCTGTTACTGAGGGATTCTACTGTGTTTCTCAGATCTTTGAGGGATGCAACTTCTTGTCTCAATGTGTCAAAATATTTGGTCATTTGCTCTTTGAATCCATTGAATTCTTGAGATAACCTTTGGAATTCTAATTCGATCTTATTTGCTATCCAGATCCTGAATTCAATTTCTGACATCTCAGCTATTTGTTTGTTTGTGCATGGGGTGTTGTACTGTTTCTGCTCCATTGATCCTTGGGAGAGTTGATCTACTCTGATTATTCATATTGCCAGAGTTTTTTTGTTGTTGTTGATTTTTTGATTTCATGATTGTTTTTCACTGTTGCCTCTGGTTGTCATGAGAGTTTGGGAGGTGTCTCTCCAAGATTAGACCCCAGCGGGATCACTCTGTTATTGCTGGATCTTTGTAGGTAGTGACCCTGTGTAGTTCCTCTGGGGCTGCCCCAGCCAAGGAGTTCTGGTTGTGGAAGCAGCTCCGGAGCATCACACACCCAGATCCAGTAACAGGGTGGGAGGTGGTGTGCAAGGTTCTGGGAGTGCCTGGTGCCCAGTGACTATCACAGAGTGCCCAAGGCTCTAGCAGTCTCTGGCCAGGAGAAGGGCTCTGCACAGGGACAGGGAGGGCTCTGGACGGCATGCGGCTACCAGAGTCCCTGTCCAGATGAGTGAGCCGGTGTGGAGGCAGAGAGGGTACAGGAGGGAGGATGCAGGGTTGCACAGCTCCCGCAGTTCCTGGTCAGGGCATGTGGAGGCCTGGTGGGTGCGGGTTGGGGGTCAGAGGTTGTGGCGCAACTCTTAAGGAGGTCCAGGTGGTTCCAAGCTCAGGAGTTTGAGGTTGCTATGAGCTGTGATGCCACGGCACTCTACCCAGGACAACAGCCCAAGGCTCCAGTGTGCCAAAACCGTCTAGCCCCCAAATGCCTTGCCACTTTCCATAGAGCCCATAACTCCACTCAGTTAGTTCCATTAAAGGAACCCACTGGCCTCTCTGAAGGGCAGCTTGAGGACGTGGCCTTTAGTCCATGTTGTGATCAACAAATCTGCTAGCACGGCCAGATGAGACTGCTGCCCTTCCCTGATTAGGGACATCCCAGCAGGGGCCTCCAGGTCTTGGAGAGACCTCCCTCTTCTTTCTCCCCTTGTACTGGGGACCCTGCTGACAGTGATAAGAGCTGCAACTGTCTGCTCCCTTGGGCTGGGACCCTTCCATCCTCCACATGGGGTCAAGGGGCACCAAATTTTATGGTGAAGTTACTTAGTTTATCAGAGGAAAAAACTTATACTTAGTTTTCTTTCAGTGCTAGGGGATTTGGCCAAAACATAGTCATATCTAGGATAGGAATTTTTCCTTGGTGTAAATGTGTCCTCTCCATGATGGACGGATTGATGGAGCTTCTTCAGTGGAGCAAAAAGTTCCCAGTCCAAAGTATTCTCAGGATTCTGTATCTCTTAGAGGGATTCATTAGCATCCCCGTAAATATAGATAAACTTTTTGTTTCCTTATTTAAAGTATCCTGTAGCCCATTGTTTTAGCCTTTTTTATCTCACAGCACACTTGGACCTATAGTTAGACTTCGGAAGCACACTTAAATTACGTTGATTCAAAAAAAGAGTGAAAAGAATATACTTACTGTGCTTTGAACTTCTTTTGAAAATAATTTAATTAATGATCTTTAAAACTTTTTGTGGCACACTTGTGAAAACTTACTGCTGTAGCCTGTAGTATAATATCAACCCTCCTCATCCACCATAAAAATCACCTGCTGGGGCTCATTTTGCTCTTTGTGGCTCTGTGGTGGCCATGCAGCTTTGTTTTCTCTCCAAGACAGTGCCAGCTGATAGGGTGGACAGAGTTTGCTTTCTCTGTGTGTGAGGGAGTAAGGGGCTTATCTTCGTTCAACACCAGGAACTCTGGGATGGCAGCCCTAAGGGTACTGTGGGCTGCTCCAGAAACAGTGAAAGGAATTTGTAGCTTTTAGGTCAGGATGCTAGGATTAAGATTCGCAAATGAAGAGAGGGAAAGGAGATCCCTAGCAAGGCAGAGAGTTTATTCTAAGGTAATAGAGTTGAAATATACATGGTGGGCATGTGGGCCTTTGGTTTGTCACTGAAGGTTTCTTTTGAACTGCCAAAATAAGTCTTTGCAAGTCCTCTAAGGTTGGGTGGGTGTGGAGGGTAATTTTCCTACATTCCTCCTTCCATAGAGGAGGCTGAGACAAGGGCAACTTTGAGGCTTGGGAGAACTGTAAGTCTTTTACAGACCTCACCATTCACCTTTGGGGGACCTAGAATGCTGGGAAAGAGATGGGGTAAAGATTCATTCTTTCTTTCTCTCCCTACACCCCTGCCCTCATTCATTCATTTAATGTTTAAGTCCCCATTTGCCATGTGCTGTATCAAGTGCTTCCTTCACATAAGCATGAAGGAGTTAAGACTAGGGATTCTGGAGCAAGGGCACCTGGATTTACTTTTCTTTATTTTATTATTTTATTTTATTTTTTGAGACAGGGCCTCACTTTGTGCCCTGGCAATCTAGCTCACAGCAACTTCAAACTCTTGTGCTCAAGTGATCCCCTTGCTTCAGTCTCCTGAGTAGCTGGGACTACAGATGCCTGAATTTAAATCATAATCCTGCCGTGTTTAGGCTCACTGCCTTGAGCAGGTAGTTTAACCTCTTTGTGCATCAGTGTCCTTTTGTGTAAAAGTAGATAATAGTAGTGACTTCATAATGTTGTCATTGTAAGTAGGTAACATGTGAAATCAGTGTGTGGCACAAAATGAGCACTTGGTAAACATTTGCTGTTCTTATCTCATTTCCCTCTTTGAAGAAAGCATTATTTCCTCTATTCCCTTGATTGGGACACTGAGGCTCAGAAAAGCAAGTGTCAGAGCCAATTGGCAAACCATGGTTCATTACCAAACCTCAACGTTTTTCTATCACTTTCTGCCATCCGTTTATGTCAGTTATCTCAGAGGATGGAGGATCCTGGATAATTTGGCCTAAAAAGTTTGAGAAACATGAACTCAGAGCATTGCAGTGTGACAGAGCAGCTCAAGTTTCTTGACAGAAGTTGGAACAAGGTTAACCACTTCTTGTGTAGGTCAGCAAGGATGCTTTCAGTTTTTATTTCCTGTCATTGGAATGCAATGTTTGTAAATAGCATTTTTAGGAAGCCAGCCCTAGCCCCTGCCCCCAAATAAACCTCCCTGTTCCTTTTCCTCCAGGAACTGACACTCAGATTGGAATTTTGAACTGAGATAAACATCACACCTGTTTTAGTGGGATGACTTCCAGGAACAGACTGTAGGCAGTAGGTGTTGTTGTTGGAAGTGCTGGGTTAGGGGTGTGAACTCTGTGTCATGAATGGCCATTTGGCATTGCAGAAAGGAAGTTCAACTTACGTATGTGATGGCATTCTTTGTTTATTGGGTCACATGGTCTTCCAGACCTACAATTAACCAAATTGATTCCACAGATTGCATGAATCCACTCAACTTGTATTAATTAAGTTCCTCTAACATGCTCAGTATTGTGCTGGATCCTGTGGGGGTAGGGAGGGGTCACACCAAAGGGTCTGAAATACAATCTGTGCTCTCCAAGAGTTTCCAGATTTCCCACAGCAATGAGACATTTCAAACGTCAGTCTCAAAATGTGTTGCAAATTCAGATGTTTTCAGCACCAGACAAGATTTGTGACACTCACAAGCATTGGAGTCTAAAATAAGGTGAGTAATGGGAAATGGTGCAAAATGGAGAGTATAACCCTCCCACAAGGCATTTATCTTCTTCAAATTCAAATCTGAAACAACAAAAGGCTCTGTGGCCACTTAAAGTTGGTCTGAAGCTGGGTCTTGCCTACAGCCACTGATTTAGACCCTTGTTTAGTAATATGAACTAATAATAGTGATTTACAGTGAGGTTTGTGGAACTCAATTTCATTACTTTGTAATCAAGTTTCATATTGATTAACTTAATAATTTAAGGCAATATCTGACGGTGTACCAAGATGCTATTACTTCTCTACGTTCTAGGAGGTAAGAAGCAATGGGGTCTTGCGGCTGGAGGCCAAGAATTTTTTTTTGACATTGAAAAATAGGAAAACATGTTGGAGAAGAGGTTTGGGAGGAGTGAGGCAATTAAGGAGGGTGTAATGAAGGATCTGTATACAGAAGAGGAAGAAATGTCCTCTGGGGATATTTTCTGAAGTGTCTTCAATACTAGGCCTGGTATTTTAGACTGTGTGACAATATGAAGCCATTAGTGTTTTGGAGCAAGAAAGCAAAGCATTCATCTGATGATCTTGTTCAGGACAATGTGGGAGTAGGAAGAGGCTGTTGGCAGGGATTGCTGACAAAGCCATTGAAAAAGTCTGGAAATTAGGGTAATAGATCCTGAACTGAGAGTCATTGGAAAGAAAAGGGTGATTAAATATCAGGAGTGGGAAGAAATGAGGCAACTTACTTTAATGCTTTAAAAACTATGGGTGTATGTGGAGACAGGTGGGGGGTGGGAGGGTGCATCTGGCTCCCTTAAGGAAGAAGCCACTAAGTCAGGTGGCTTCAGCTGAGTTGCAAAATGAAGGTGAATTACTTAATCTATCAGGCTTGAAGTATTGATTGAGAGAATAATTGCCCTGCAGAGATAAGGACACAGTGTCCTTCATTTTGTAGACTCATATTTTTCATGACATGAGCCAAGATGGCAGGGGAGATAGAGTAGGGTGCACGCAGAATCACTAGAGAGTGGGGTGCTGTTAGGCAGGTGGCTGTCAGAGACAATGGAGACCTTGTGTTGGATTTAGTTTAGTGAGGTGTTTTTTTATTCCTCTGAATCTTACTCTTATTGTGAAGGTCTCATTCTTATGAGAATTTAGAGGATTATTTTAATAAATGTTGCTTATTCAAGAATTACACAGGAGGAGAAAATGCAGGTGTGCACTGTGTCCCCTTATTCATGCCTAAACAGAAGCTAAAAAAATCTTGGGTCACTCACTTCACAAAAAGGCAGCACTGTTCACTCAGGGGCTCCCCACTGAAGCCCAGGGCAGGTTTCAAGTAGACCTGCCTGGCAATCTCAAACCTCATTGGATCAAAAGCAAGAAGAAATTTGTATGAAGCTAGTTTTCAGGGGAAATAACCACGACTTTGAAAACCCGACACCAAATTTAGGAAGGAGAGACTATAGAAAAATAGATGATGTTGAATTTGGATAAGTTCAGTTTAAAAAGATGGTGGAATGGCCATCTGGAAATGCCCAGTAGAAATTGGAAATGGGGACCTGAAATTTGGCTTGGGGATCAGGCAGGAGAAACCAAGGGCAGCTATAGATTTTTTAGATGCACATATTTGGTAATTATCTGAATAGAGATGGTAGTTAAAACCATAATGGATGAGTTTCTGGCGAAGAAAGTAGAGAAAGATATCAGAAGGCTGTAGAATTTGTTCATTTACTCCAAAAATATTTGAGGGGCCCTTCTGTGTTTGGCACAGGCAGATTTGAGGCCCACAGTAAAGGAGCAGCCGGAGGAGGTCGCAAAGGTGATGGAAGAGAGGTGGGAAGGACCAGGGCAGAACCAGATAATTAATGTCTGGGAAGCCAAGGGACGAGAACTTAGCAGGACGCAAGCTAATCAACAGTGACAACGCAGAGGAGTAAAAATTGATGGCTGAGAAAATGCCTTTTGGATTTTACAAGCAGGGCATCGATTGCCTTGGAGCATCATGAGAAGTGTGGGGGTGGAAGCCAGACTGCAGGTGACTAAGGTATTGGTGAGTGGAGAAGAAATGCAGGCAGAGTACGAAGACCAGTGAGCAGCCCCAAAAATCTGAGAAGGGGGAAAAGCAAAATAGGGTTCCAGTTTTTATTCTGACACCTTTTCATCCTTGATTTTAGAACAGAGAGGACATCTTGGAATAATTGGGTTTTGAATGAAAGATTTAAAAGTGATTGATGATATCAACCATGAAAGAGGAGGGGTTGGGCAGCCAGATGAAGTAGGAGGTAATAGATATGCCTTTTAAATTAATCTTTGCTCAAATAGGAAAACAGGGAGGAGGAATTTGGGGGAGTAAATTTGATTGTAGCCAATGAAATTACATGATTAGGAAAGATCAAGAACCTTTAAAGAGGTGACAATTGGTTTCTGTCATCCATTCATTGCCTTTTATTTTTTAGGCATCTGGAAACACAATATCTCAATAGCTAGGAGAGGACTTGGAAATCATATTTGAATCCCAGCTGTGTGAACTTGGCAAGTTACTTAACCTTGCTAAGTCATAATTTCCTCCTCTGGAAAACAAAGGGTAATACTACCTGCCTAGTAGTGTTGAGAAGAATACACGAGATTATGCATATAAAATATTTAGAACAGTGCCAGCAGTTAGGACTTGGTGTTAACAATTTATTCTTTTTTCCTTAAACCACTTCATTGAGGTATGATGGGCATACAAAAAGCTCTACATATTTAATGTGAACAACTTGGTGAGTTAGAGATAAGTATACACATGTGAAACAATCACAACAGTCTATACTACAAACCCATTCATCATCTTTAAAAGTTTCTTTTCACATTATTTATTATTTTGGGGTGTGATAAGAACACTTAACGTAAAAGCCATCCTTTAAGGCAATTTTTAAGTACACAATACAATATTAACCATAGGCACTATGCCCTACAGTAGATCTCTACAATGATGTCTAACATGAAAATTTTAGGCCACCCCCGACTCGAGTTAGAGTTAATATCCTAGCACTTCTGGCTCTTTCTGCCTTATCATGCCTGGTGAACAATATTGACACTGGAGGCAGATTGTTGTGCCACCTATTTGTTGTGTGATCTTTAGGCAAGTTGCTTAACCTTTTAAGCCAGTTTTCTCTTTTGTAGAAAGGGGATAATAAAAGTACCCATTTCATGATGCTGTTATGAGATTAAATGATTTAATATTAAGCATGAACATTGTTTGCCACATAGTAATTACAATATCAGCATTTGCCAAATAAATAAAAATGATTTTCCTCTTTGTTATTTGTTGCTGTTTTTCCTTCTGGAATCAGGACATCCTCTCTTGTACTCATCCTGGCAGAGAACTTGATGCCTGTAGTTGTTAGGTCAACATCTTAAAAGAAACTGGATCTTCATTTCCCTTAGAGTGTCATCTGTATGAATGGTAATGATGCCCCAGCAGAGGATAGGTAATTATCTGCCTGGAATGATACAGGAGCAAACTTATCCTCAGTGGCAAGAAAAGCAGACTAAATATCCTTGCAGCCTGAGTCTTCTTTTTTATTGCATGTCTAATCTTTTCATTAGACTTCAGGTGGCATGTTTTTCTAATTTAACTGGCCCCACCTGATGGAGCAAAGCATAGTGGGTTTGTGGTGATTAACATGAAGTTGACATACTCTTGTCTACCATAATCTTTCCTGCTGAATTAGGAAATGGTAGGTTAGCTCAGAAGCCCCGAGAGTTAAAGCCTATTTGGCATGCTGAGAAGACAAAGCAGGTGCTTAGGAAAGATCAACCAGCGACCCTCTGTTGCTGACTGTATAGCTTTTATTCACCACATGAGTTTACACATGAGCACTACTGTGACGCCTGCCAGCCCCACCCAGTTTCCGCCTGCCAGCCCCACCCAGTTTCCTAAAGACCTGGACATTTTGTTATCTTCAGATTAATTTTTGGAGAACATTTTTTTTTTTTCAGTTTTTGGCCGGGACTGGGTTTGAACCTGCCACCTCTGGTATATGGGGCCGGTGCCCTACTCCTTTGAGCCACAGGTGCTGTCCTGGAGAACTTTTTTTTTTTATGTCTTTTTAGGTCCTTAGACACACCTTTTGGATGGCCTTTTATTATTATTGCCAAGCTAAGCTTATAACCTTGGAAACACATCATAAGGGCTTCTTAGATGAAAGTTACATTTGCATGCTTGGAGAAGGATCAAAGTCATTTTTAAATGTGTACATCTTCAGTACTGTGTGAAGCTTTGCCCATAAAATGGACCAAATGGTGCCTTTTTTCCAGCGACTGCCCTCCTGGGATGGCTCAGTTCATTTCAATCTGTCTTACCCTCTCCTTGGAAAATGTACCTTCCCTCAGAGCGCAGACAAGATAAAGTAATTCCTGGCTGGTGTCAGATCTTCAGACTCTTTGTGCCTTCCCCTGGCAGCCAGACCCTTGACATTGAAGTGCCCAAATGATGCAATTGCCTTGCTTCCCTCAAAGGCCCTGAAGCGGAAGAATGTGACATTCTGCTATCACTTGCTAATGGCTTTCCTGGGTCACAGAAGAAGACAGCTACCAGAGCCTGCAGTCTGTCAGGAACAGGCAGCTTCTTGGAGGCATCCAAATTACTGCTAGGGAGTTTGGTTGATTCTGTGTTGCTGTTCCAGAGATCTGTCTCCTTTTTTTGGAAAGACAGTACTTTTTCCAGGCAAGCTTCTATCTAGATAACATACTAGTGCTGTCCTGACAGGGGCCAGAGCTTCCCAGCTCCAGGCTGCAGAGACTTTCTAAAAGTGTCCTTTCCCATTTTCTCCAGCCAGAAAAACAACTAAGAATTTTTAACTTTTCTTTGAGGGTTCACTCATAACTGTTCTGATCATTGTGATACTTTACAAGTGGCAGACCAAGTGGAGATTGTAGATGTAACCAGAAGTCACTCCCTAATTCTGCGGAGATGACTTCCAAATCATGTATGGCAGTGGTTGTTTCTAGTGAGAGAAGAAATGGGCAACCGTGTGGTTAGATTTCACTGCTGGCTTAGGACTTTTGTGGCACTATGTGGCCTCAGCCATTGAGAAATGCCCCTGTTACTTCCATCTCTGCTCAATACTTCATACACTTAGTTCCATATATATATGGATTAATGTATTGTTGTCAAAGCTAATTTGACAAAGTCTACTTGTTTGAATTATGCAGCTTTTACTTAAAAAGCCTAAGATTCAAGGGGAGGGAGGCACATTTCCAATCACAGGGTGTATTAAAAAGCCCTAGTTGGGACCATTAAGTCCCCCTCCAGCTACCAGGGAAGACAGTTTTTGAGGAGTTACACAATATTTATAGGCCAAGATTGCAAGAATGAATTTCACGCCATATTCTAATTTTAAGGATGTTTGAAGTGGTGTTACATGAATGTACATCTTGGCCTCATACACACAATCTGAGCATCTCAAACCCTTCTCTAAATCAGAATATAGAAAGATTGCGAACACTTGTGAACACTTATTCTGTACTTCCCACGTGATACTTTACAGGAGAAATTCTAAGCCTTATATTTTGGAGATTAAAATGTCCCATTTCAGGAGAGATGTTTCCCCTTTAGAGATCATGAACAATGAGGGTTTTTCGTGAACTCCCATTCAGTTGGACATGCTGTTTGTTCTGATAACCTAGCTAACATTAAGTGGTAGGAGCTACGTGCCTTAATCACATAGTGACATGAGTCCTAAAACACTGGAATAGCAATTGCATCTCTGTGAATTACCTATAGAGAGAGAAGAGATTGTAGGGGTTTTTTTGGAGGGGGGGAGAAGCACTAGTATTTCTTAAACATATTTGACAGGGTCTCTATTAAATGCATACTATGCATTTTCTCATTTAATACTTACAGCAGTCTCTTATGAGGCAAGAATTATCTCTATTTCATAGACTAGGAAAACAAGGCTTAGATTATTGGCAAGGGTCACAAATCTCGTATGCCTTTGCCAGGTAGTGATAAACATTTTTTTTTTTTTTTTTAAGATATGTTATCCTCTCTCAGTGGGGAACAGGGAACTGTCCATTATTCCTTTGTTGAGTCCACCATGCCCTGTGGAATGCCCTCATGACTGAAGTATTTCAGGCAGGACTGTGCCATCCCTGTAACGAGCACTCTAAATACAGCCATTTGTAGTTGGTAGCCACGTTCCAGAGAGCAGGACTTCTTCAATGAAACCAAGCCATCGTCATATTGAGACAAGACTGTCTCCTACTATAGCAATTTCTAACAAAATTCTACTTTTGTTACGGTAACAAAATATGGGCATAACTGTTCATAATGGCACTCTATTTCTATCTTGTAATCACTACTGGTTAACATGAATCAGATTTTTTTTTTCTCAAGCCTCAATTTTGCAGTCATGGAGTATAAAGTTTTAAAAATAATAATGTGTGCACAATCTGATTCGATTGAGCATGTCTGTGCCTTCCCACACCCATCCAATTAAGCTCGATAAAAGAACAGGTAAGAGGAAGAAAAAGGCGGGGAGGAAAGAATGAGGGAAATGTTTATTGAGACTGAAATGGAACATTGTTCTCTTTTATGAGTTAATAGCACACAGTGTTAAGAGGCTGGTGACAGACCAACTCCAAAACAAGGACGACGGGCAGTTCTCTGCCAACTCCAGTTTCACTAACTGGAGCAACCTGATACAGGGGTAAAATCATTCAGCACAAGAGAAATTACTGATTCAACTTCATTTATATTTAGATTTATTTCCTATAAATAATGGCAATATTTGCATGTTAAAATTCACATTGAATCACTGCTCACTATTTATGATGTTTACATGACAATTCAGTATCATTCTGTTGAAGATTTCAGATGCAGGTGGTCAATACTGAGTGTTTATTTACTCTTTTGCTATCTTTGGCACAATTTCTGGTTTCTTAAATAGAAAAGCACAGGTTTAAGTTGGCTACACAATACTGCAGAAACATAATTATTTTAGATTTCAGTGTAAATACAGGAGTATGTTAAGCATTATTTACAAGATGAAAACTGAAGCACAGACTTTGATAAGCTATCTTCATAAATTAGCAGGAAAATGACAAGCAGAGGGTTTTAATGGGTAGAGCCAAGACTGCTAGTTAGAATGGTCCTTTCTGGAGGAGGAGACAAGTACGGTAGAATGGAAGAATCTCCCCTGAACCACTGATCCAACATCTGATGTCATGGGATTCACTTTACAAGAATCCAGGGTAGAGACAGCTTTTTTCTGTAATGTGTCTCGTTCAATCCACAGAATCTGTATTAAAATACAACTTAGTTGGTAGCTTGCCACTATTGTTTGGGCCCCAGTGGATACAAAAGTGCAAGGGTGGCAAAGTACCGGCCTCTTTAAGCGGATGTGAATGAACTTGGAAGAACGAAGCCTTCTAATTGGATAAAAGAACATTCCAGTCTTTGTATATAATCTTATATAGAGCTGACATGGATTCCCTCCAGGCAGCTTGAATCTGGAAGTTGTGAATGAATGGTTATGCCACCTTGGAGTATCACCATAATACACCTTTGATTTAGGGCTGATACACAGAAGTGAAAGGATCAAACAGTGATTTCTCATCCTAGTGCTCCGGAGAAACCCTGAAGCAGACCTGGATTGGCATTGTAGTTATTATTCAAGTACACGAGAGCTCTTTATTTCACATTGACAGTTCAACTCTGATCTCTATCTGGCAAATTATATGAAAATAATAAATATATATACATACACACGCACACACACACGCGCATACACACACATATATATAGATAGGTCTATACTGAACACTGGGTGAACAGTTATCAGTGTCCCATACAGTACATTAAAAAAAGAACCCTTTTCCTTCCCCCCAAACCCTATGCCCATCTTGAAATTGTTATTGCAGAACTGTGCTGGTCTGTTTTCTTTTAAGAAGTTTCTTAGAGATTGGCTGAAGATGAGTTCAAAATGAACAATTTGGCACATTATCTGGGGAGGGGTTTTTTAGAGGCATTATAATCTGTAAAAAAGTGAGAGGGCCAAGGAAATCCATGCCAATAGAAAGCCTGAGTAGAAATTTGTAACTAATGACAGATTTTTTTTTAAAAACCCAAAACACCGGTCTGTGCATGAGAAAGCAATTTTTCTCCCATATCCATTATGTAATTCCAACAGTTAACTATTTTACATACTTCCAAACTTTGTCTCATAGAATTTTCAAAACCCAGATAATACAATTTTCCTTCTAATCAGTTTCCTTTCGTCTTACTCCACCCTGAAATCTCAAAACCAGGAGAGCAAAGGCTGTGAATCCAAGTATAGAAAATAACCTGGAGGTCTATCGAATCAAATGTACAACTAGTCATTAGTGCTTTTCTTTTCCTTAATTAATGTTTGGATTTGCTACGAGATGACCCTCATGGAGAAGTCCTTCATCCTTCCCAGTCACCTGAAGCCAGGGGCTCTAGAACTGTGAAGTTTGGGTGAACGAGATGGTGTCAGACTTGTCCACGGCAAAGCCTCCGTTGACATAGGACTTCTTGGTGTCTGGGTCTTCGTTATCGAGCACTGTTGACTCCAAGGCAAAGGGGTTCACAATGTTGACTTCAGATGAAACATCCATCTGCTCCAGTTCCTTCTTAGAGAGCTTTTCCACGATGCCTGTCCCAAAAGCATCACCGAGCACATTGACCATGGTCCTAAACCGGTCCCTGAGGAAGAGACAGAGGCCCAGATTTCATTTTCCTTTGCCTTTGAGAGACAAAAGGACCTGACATGTTCACTTCAGATTTAAGTAAATGCAGACAATGCTGTCCTCATGACCGACTGACCAGAGTTCCCCCCACAGGCCTCAGCCAGAAAAGGTCATTTTTAAAGCACAGGATGAACACACAGGTCGCTCTTGGTCTGTGCTCCCAGTGAGTACCAACAATTCTCCTAAATCTCCCTCAAGTCCCTCCTTTCCTTCCAAAGAAGTGTGAATAGTCTTCTAGATTTGGGGGAGACTAAAAGAGGTTCAGAATTCAGTAAGTCTTTTAGTCCTAATCTCTGTCTTGGGGGTCTCCCAGATTCATTGCAAATGACATTGTGTTTTTTTTTTTTCAGTGAAGGTGAGAGAATGTGGGATGTTTTGTTGCTGGTATATGTGCTCTGTGTGTGTGTGTGTGTGTGTGTGTGTGTGTGTGTGAGAGAGAGAGAGAGTGGTGTGTATTTGTTCATATCCCTGATGTATTTATTCCTTTATCAAACTAGATAACACTATTTATGAACAAGCAGCAGGGATGCCACAACAAAGGTCAGAAAACACGGGTCAGCCCAGAAATGGATTTTCCCCCTGAGATACCCTCAGCCCATCTCAAATCCTAAATAGCCTAGAGAAGAGGGAGGTGGCAGGCAGATCTGCAGATAAGGCACACTGCGGCGGGTGGGGGGATGTTTATTAATATTTTGATGCTTTGTGATATGAACTGTGTGCATGGGTAATCCTGTGAAAACTATACCTGTAGGACAGAAAAGGCCAGCAGAGCTTACACACACAGTCTGGATGGATGCTCTTCTGTTATTCAGAACAAAGCCAAGCATTGAACTTGCCTCATGTCTTTCTATCCCATGACCTCAGACTGGACCTTTGACTCATCTGGGTATCTTGGCAGTCAAGGGCACCAGTTCCAGGAAGAACCAGGGAAAAGGGAGAATTGCAAATCTACCAACACCACTAGAAAGAAAAACCAGATCTTGCCTCAACAGTAGGGTATCTTTGCAAGAAGAGTGCCACTTGGAGGGTCCTAGCTGTGGAGGCAGCACCGCCACATGCACAGCTTCTAAGCCAGGTACAGGGGCTTTTTGCCTCTGGAACGTGAATCTGTATTTCTGCTTCCCTTTCCTCCATCTCAGCTGCCACCTGCAAACTCCAGTATGTAGCCATGGGTTCCCCAGTAAGCCTAACTTGGCTAGTAAGACACAAGGTGGGCACCCAAACCCAGGCCATTCTACCCAAAAGCCTCTGCCTAGGCCACTGCCCCCAATGGTTCTGAAAATGCTTAGGACGATGGACTGGTTTTGAAACAAGTGGTTCTGAGCCTATGATGCTGGACTGAGGCTGGGATAGAACAGGATGGCCTAGAGCCTTGCCCAGCTTCTTTCTTCACCTTATTATTCTATTTCCATCCCACACCCAGCTCCAAACCTTGAGCATTACTAGGTATAATGAGCTAATGAAGCTCACTGGCTTTTTAAAATCACTGTCCCAAGTTATGAGGAGTTAATTTTTAAAAACATTATCAGATGGCCTGATCAGAGGGAAATTAAAGCAGCAACAGGTGGCTCATTAGGCAATCTGAGCAGAGAATGATGACACACTGCAGAGTCTGCACAGCTGGCAGCCTGCTTGCCCACCAGCTGAGGCAGTAAATTTATTGCAACTCACAGGAGCCAGTCCACAGCAATGATTAGGGTGACATCCTCAGCAGGCAGGCCCACAGCACTCAGCACGATCACCATGGTCACCAGCCCAGCCTGGGGCACACCGGCAGCCCCAATGCTCGCAGCTGTGGCTGTGATACTATAACCAAACACACAAACAAGAAAGAAGTTAGACATCCATCTCTCCCCTTAAGGCCTCTGGCCTGAAATCATCTATCCATATTGTTCCTGCTGTGTCCCCAAATTGAGCAGGTAGAATCTATTATCTGCTGAGTACCAGGTCTGCCTCCATGTAGGATGAAAGGTGTTGGGGTGCTGGGAAGAGTATGATGCTGTCTCCTTGCAGGAGGCAGATATGGCACATTGCTCTAATGTAAGGAAGAACAATATGAGTGGTACCAAAAATGAGTGGTACCAAAAATGAGCAAGAGAAATACTCAAGGGGGAGGCAAAAGTTTACCAACTGAGCAGTTTATAAAAGGCTTTATCAACCCATCCCTGCATGCATCCATCCTGAATATGTGCCAACTACCTCTCCACCTGCCTGCCTTCTCCCTTCTTCCATCTACCCACTCACCCAGTCATTCACTAGGCACCTAATGCATATATGTGCCAGCAACTTAAGTAGCCTTGAAGGATGGGTAGAGGGACAGTACTAAGTGGGAGGGGATAGGCAAGGGCATTTCATGTGAAGGCAAAGGAATGAGGCAATGAGTAAGCAGGATTTACGCACTCCCTTGACATCACAAGATTCTACCTCTTTGGGGGCGGCCCTTTAGGACACTGAATTGAGAAACAGCTATGACTCCTGTCCAAGGTACAAGCCTTTACTCCTGACTGCTGCTTTTTGCCAGTGGATGCGCTTTGCACAAAAGGAATCTTGGAATCCAGGAGGAGGCAGCCAGATAAACTTTATTACCATGTATTTAAAAAGATCTTTCTTGGGTAGATAAGATGTGACACTAGAGATTTTTCTCTTCAGAATGTACAGGTTTTCATCAGTAAAATATCCCTTAGTTTAATTGGATCATTCTGGAGGAAACACGGGTTCAGCATGCCCTAAAAAGTCTCTCAATTTGGATGAGCTTGAGGGGACACCAATGATACTTTCTGGAGGTATGTCTTTACCCTTGATGCCATTGGGTTAAAAGGTGAAAATCTAGAAACTGTCAATTTAAACTAAAAGAATCCCTGATTCTATCCACAGTTCATATTCCTTTGGGCTAAAAAAGTCTGAGTTCTTAGGAAGCTGAATCTATGGCCTACTCTTTTGCCTACTGATGTGTTGCCAAGGGCATTTGAGGGTACAGTCAAACGTGGCCAGAGCTTTCATTGAGTGACTGTGACCACTAATTTATAGTAAATTAGAGATTGCTGGGGCTGTACCAATTTCTTTAAAGGTTTCAGGCCCCTGCATAATCCTTCAGATCTGTTCTGACCTAAGTTACTCTTTGGAAAGTCCCCAAGTTTATTTTAATGATGGTTGAAAAAAAAAAAAAAAAAACTTAAACTGAATGCATCAATGGGTTTTCTTTGTCAGAAGTGATTTATGCCCATGCCCATTGATCCCACATGGAAGCCCTGACATGTCACAGTTAACCATGTCCCTGAGACTGGCCTTGAAACTCAAAATCCATTTACTCAAAGAAAAAGCTACCTTTGAGCCTTGACCTTGCTAGGCTTTGGCAGTTTGGCTTTGGTCTGATGCTTGGAACTATAAATCTTTAGACTGGGGAAAACAATATGAAAACCTATTCTTGCTGCTTGAACATATCCTACTTTGATTTGAGGGTTTTCACAAAAGACAACGTAATAATTTTTGGAACAAAGTTCTTTGCTTGTACTGAGGCCTAGTTTTAGGACAGGCTATTGAATTACATTCTCAATGGGTTGAAGGCTGTGTTGTGAACTGGAGTGAACGTAGGTTTTTAGAGTCAGACTCATATGAGTGACACTTGGGCTTTGCCATTTTACTGTCAGCATTTCCTTAAGCAGGTTACTTTTCTGAAGCTCAATTTCTTGCCTGTGAGATGACAGTATGTCTACTTTGTAGGCTGCTGTGAAGATTTAATGAAATAACATATGCAAGGCATCTGGTATAGCACCTGTGTAGTATATGCTTAAAAATATGCCATTTTAATGCTCCGGGACATTGGCCTGGGCAAAGATTTTTTGTGTAAGACCTTAAAAGCACAGGGAATCTTGCTGGGCACACACTGGTTTATATCTATAATCCTAGCACTCTGGGAGACCAAGGTGGGAGGACTGCTTGAGCTCAAGATTTCAAGACCATCCTGATCCCATCTCTACTAAAAACAATTAAAAAATAGAAAAACTATCTGGGTGTCATGCTAGGTGCCTATAGTCCCAGCTACTTCGGAGGCTGAGGCAAGAGGATTGCCTGAGGTTGCTGCGAGCTATGATAATGCTACAATAGTCTACTCTGGGTAACAGAGTGAGCCTTTGTCTCAAAAAAAAAAAAAAAAAAAAAAAAATAATAATAATAATCATAAAAGGAATCAAAGTAAAAATAGACAACTGGGATCACATCAAGCTAAAAAGCTCTACACAGCAAAGGAAACAATCAACCAAGTGAAGGGACAGCCCACAGAATGGAAGAAAATATCTGTAAACTACCCATCTGACAAGGGATTAATAACCACAATAGATAAGGAGCTCAAACAACTCAATACCCAACTATAACTAATCTGATTGAAAATGGAAACATGGGCAAAAGATCTGAATAGACATTCTCAAAAAAAGACACACATGGTCAAGAGGTATATTAAAAAATGTCTAACATCACTAATCATCAGAAATATGCAAATCAAAACCACAGTGCAATGGCATCTCACCCAAGTTAAAATTGTTTGTATTAAAAAGAAAGGCAATAATATATAATAGATGCTAGTAAGGATGTGGAGACAGGGGAACACTCATGCTTTTAAAAAGCATTAAATCATGCTTTTTTAAAAAGCAAAAATATAACTATCATATGACCCAGTGATCCCACTGCCGGGTATAGATCCAAAAGAAAAGAAACCACTAATCAAAGAGATACCTGCACTTGTATGTTCACTGAAGCACTGTTCACAATAGCCAAGATACGGAATCAACCTAAATGCCCATCAACAGATGAATGGACAAGGAGAATGTGGTACACATACACACTCAAATACCATTCAGTCATAAAAAGAATGGAATCCTGTCATCTGCACAATGTGGAAGGAGCTGGAGGCCCTTGGGGTAAGTGAAATAAACCAGGCACAGAAGGACAAATATAACATGTTCTCACTCATCTGTGGGAGCTAAAAAAGTGGATCTCATGAAAATAGAGAGTAGATTGGTGGCTACCAGAGGCCAGGAAGAGGAAGGTGGCGGGATGAAGGGAATAAAGAGAATATGCATATATTTATCACCACCGACCTGTACACTTGAAGATGGTAAAGATGGAAAATTATATATGTATGTTATTACCTTGATGAAAAAGCCAAAAACCCCACGTCATTTTGCTCTACCTCCTCAACACCTGCAGCTGCTGCTACTTTTTCTATGGCTTCTATTGCTGTAGCTGTGGGCATGGCTACTCCCACTAATTCTGCAGCAACTACCAAAACGACAACTCCCACTATTACTACTGCTACTTTTCTCCTGTAAGCTCTTTCTAGGCCCCAAATCTTATAATTATCTTTATTTATAGGAAAATTTGTCCAATTTTAAATCACTTGTAACCTTTGGTAAGTGAATATCATGATAAAATCACAAAAGGTTCCATTTTGGGTAGATGGTACCCCACATTTCTTTGATGTTCACTACGGGTCTAAAAATCTTCTTTGATCATCAGTCACATGAGCTATACCTACAACCTGTAAAGTTAAAACAACTTTCATTATTTTCCAGGTAGAGCCAGAGAGGATTTTTGACTTTAAGTCACTGATTGCTTTCAGCCTCACTGTTGTTTTTGCTTCTGGGCCAGTAGTTATAAGTAAGTCTAATGTAAGAATACACCAGAGAGTAGGGAGAGAGGTTTTAAGGTGAATCGACTATTTAGCCTCTAGGTCCAAAGTTGATTCTTCTAGTAGTCAGGTAAAATTAAAAAATAGCTAGAAAGACTGGGAAAACTTACAACAAAAGAAGAGGAAAGAAATTCATCATAAAGTAGCAAATACATGAAGGAATCGCTCCTCTTTGGAAATCAGTTCCATGCAGACTGGGTTCCAGAGGCCACAGTAAAGGAAGGTGGGCAGAAATCCTTAGAAGCGTAAAAGTAACACCCACATAGGAAGCTGTGTGGCAGAAACCATCTCAGGCATGATTCAAGTTCTTAATTTTAACACACTCTCTGTTGTTGATAGGACTTTACTCGAGCTCCTTGGCTCCGGCTTCTTTAGCCACTAATACTTTTTATAGATGATGGAGTATCTGGATAGTGTCCCAGCTATTGTGCCAATTGGTATATTTTACACTTGTCTTCAGTTTTAAACAAACAATAATAAATACTCTATGATTAGGGTTGGGGAGGATTTAAAAAATGTACTGTATTAGAACATCATTAGTTAACAAACTTACTTTAGGCTTAGAATTTATGTCTAAGACACAACAGTGAATTAACTCCAAAAGGTTCAGATTCAACCTGCAGTAGGCCTAGGGACCCAGGTTTGTCTTAAACTTCTACTCTATACTAAACTAAAGTCTCCAGGTAAACTCTGATCCCAGCTTATCACTCCAATGCAGAACTTACCCAGTAGAACTTTCTGCAATGATGAAAATGTTCTTTATCTGTGTCATCCACGTCAGTTAGCTATTTGCTGCATGTGGCTATAGCTACCATATCAAGAAACAACTAGGGAAACACTTCTGGCAAAATTCACTAATGATACTTCTACCATCTACTTGAGGAATTTCTGTCCTCACTGGACCAGATTTCTCTGCAGTATCTGACTCTGTGGACAATTTAATCCTTGAAAAATCTCTCTTCTCTGGGTTTCCATGACACCATGGTTTCCTGACTCCCCTCCCACCTCTCTGACCTCAAGACCCTCCCTCTAGGGTTCCCTTTTCTCCACTTGCCTCTAACATTAGGATTTTCCAAGGCTTAGTCCTAGTCTCCTTTTCTTCTCCACGTACTCTCCCTGTGTCCTGCGTCCATTCCCAACACTCACTGAGTGCTCACCATGTAGGCATTGTCCTAAGCATTTTATGTGCAGCACTTTACTTAATCACCACTACTTGAATAATTGTAGGTACTATTATTAGCCTCACTTTAATGGTGAGATGACAGAAGCTTAGAGTATTCAATTTTTTTTATTTGCCCAAGTTCACAGCTAATCACTGTATAGCTGAAATTCAAACAGACACACACATTTGAAGACCACCATTAAACTGACCTCTGTATGTGCAGTCCAGATCTACATTTCTAACTGCATATCTCCACCTGGAGGTCTTAAAGGCAAGTTCAGTATATCAAAAAGTATAACTCTTTGCCTTTTCCACCTATACTTGCTTCTCTTGTGCCAGTCCCTGTTCTGGGGAGACCCATCCATCAATCCAGAATCATCTATCAATCCTGAGAGTAATCCTTGTCTTTCCCTGTCCCTCAGCCTGACTTCCAACCGATGCCCCTTCTACCCATTAGCTCTTCTCAATCTCCAGTGTCAGTCCCTTGGTGTGGGCCTTTTGAAATACCTTATTTGGACTTCTGTAAGCCGCCTATCCAGTCTTCTAGCTTGTGGATTCAGCCCCCATCCAATCTATCCACTATATTGCCAGTTACCCTCTCTAAAATACACATTTGTCCATAATATGACAAAAACCCTTCCATGAACTTCCCATACAAAGTCTTTCATGATATGACCTTCACCTCTTCATTCCTTTATGTTCTCCACATCGTTTCTTTTGTGCCAGGCATAATAAATAATCCACACTCTGTAGCTAGGCTATGGATACATCACAAGCTACTTCCATTATCCAAAATGCTCGTAAGCTTCCTTCTTTGCCTGCTAAATTCCTATTCCTCTTCTAAGATTTGGCTAAATTTTCCCATCCTCTGGGAAGTTGTCCCTCACCTTCCCAGGTAGAGCTAGCCCTTCCTCCTCTTTCTGACCCCCACACAAGGCTCTGTTATAGCCCTCACCAATCCCTCAGCATTCACTTGGATATCTGTATCCCTTTCTATCAGGAGCCTTTTAAAAGCAGGGACTGCTCATTATTCAACCTTGAATCTTTGTGCCTACTCTGTGCCTAGCACCTGGGCATACTGACTGAACACAGAGTGATGCCTTTGGCTACTTGGATCCTGAAACAGAAATCTTGCATATCCTGAGTCCACTACATTATAATGTAGTTGCAAACCAAGAAAAATGATTAATTATTGAGTGATTCTTAGTAGCCCTTTACAGACCATTTTATTTGGCAATCCCAGGGACAGTGATGAAAAATGAGTCTGACACCACCTCACCTGATGGTGATGATCTGCCCAATGCCCAAGTCCAAGTCGTTCAGCTGTGCAATAAACACAGCCGCCACAGCTTCGTAGAGTGCAGTCCCATCCATGTTGATTGTAGCACCGACGGGCAGCACAAATCTTGTGATTCTCTTGTCCACATGGTTGTTTTCTTCAGCACAACGGAAAGTAACAGGCAGTGTTGCCGAACTGTGCAATAAAAAGAGAAAAAAACTTTCGGTCTAGGAATGCTGGTTCTCGGTTCCTACCTCAAGAGACACCTCTTTTCCAGAAAGTAAAGAAAAGGCCCAAAGCATGCTGGCCCTTTTGGCAGGTCCAGGAATCAGAAGGCGCTGTGCCTACCACTGTTCCTGGTTGTCCGATGACCCCTTTCTGGGTGAAGGCCATGCCAAGAAGGCAAAGAATATGAATTCAACAGGGTGAAGAAACACGCTCAAGGGTGGCACAGAGAATATGCAGGTCATTTCTCAAAGGTGACCACAAAAAACACAAGCTAGAGTCCATTTGGTCAAGTGAGGAGACAGTTGACAAAGTGTGGCCTGAAACTTCTTCCAAGAACCCCTCTTCTGCTTACCTGGAAGAGATCATCAGAGCCGTCAGGAGAGCCTGGGCCATTCCCAGGGCAAACCGAAAGGGGTTCTTCCTTACAACTATGAAATATATCAGTGGGAGAATTACAACGGAGTGGATTGCCAGCCTGTAACACAGAGAGAAACAGTTTCAAAGATAATGCCACATCTTCGTATTTAATCCTTTTATCCAATAGCTTTTAAATTCAAACTGTTGTTCAACTTTCATAATGACCCAATGAAAAGTAGCCAGGGAATATATGTCCCCATTCCGTGTACAATGATGCAGAGGGTCACTCTGTAAATGAAACATCTTGTCAGAGTTAATGGCAAAGCCAGGAGCTGAATCCAGACTTCAGAGCTCACAGAACAGGGCTGCATCAGGCTGCCATGCCCTGTGCATGCTGTTCCTGCTACACACACTGCTGAATTCTCACTCCTCCTCCATGGCTCAGCGGGACCTATCCCCTGCTCCAGGAAGCTGCTCTCACTGTCCCCAGGTAGAGCTGGTCCTTCCCTCCTTAGCACCCTCTGGGTCCGTCATACACTGTATCTTATTACAGCCCTCACCACAGCCCCATTCCCTCCATCCCCTGCACCATGCCACTGCCTGGACAGTGCCTGCTGTCTAAGAGGGAAGCCATAATTGCAAGAAGGACATAGTCCCTGCATACTTTAAGACTGACCCTCTTTTTTCTGTCATTCCTGCCTTCCAAAACTGTTTCTTGTTTCACATGGAAATATATAGATTGCCCAAATTTATATATTTAAGGGGGGCTTAAGGAATAAGACTCATTTGGGAGATGGCATGATGACAACCTAGAGTTTACATATCAGTCATGTGAGTTTGAAGTAATAGGAAATGGTCATTGATAATATAGATCCTGAAGGTTTGAAGAGAGGGTCTCCTTGAAAGATGGCATATGGGCAATAACTATGAGCAATTTTTTTTGTTTGTTTTTTTAAATAATTGAGACAGAGTCTTGCTCTGTTGCCCAGGCTAGAGTGCTATGGTGTCAGCCTAGCTCACAGCAACCTCAAACTCCTAGGCTTAAGTGATCCTCCTGCCTCAGCCTCCTAAGTAGTGGGGACTATAGGAACATGGCTAATTTTTTTCTATTTTTAGTAGAGACAGGGGTCTTGCTCTTGCTCAGGCTGGTCTTGAACTCCTGAGCTCAAGCTATCCTCCCACCTTGGCCTCATAGAGTGCTAGAATTACAGGCATTAGCTAGCACACCTGGGCTGGAACTGACTTCTAGTTTTCTGTTCGAAACCCATACAAAGTCACTGTCAATTTTACCCATGGACAATTTAATCCCATGGATGGGACTGCACTTACTGTCAATTTTACCCACCTAGAAAGGATGAGAGAACAGAAATGGCTAGGTACGCCTTGGCCACATCAATAGCCCCAGAGCGTGACGGCCTCTAGAGAGGCAGAGGCCCCACCTCCCTGGATTTGTCTCTAGCCCTTGCACCATAGGAACCCAGGCTGCTTCTGTGCTTGTTAGCAGAGCTGTGCTTTTGCCAAACACAGATTAAGAACCAAATGCTGTGTGATGGAAATGTCCTGTATCCCGCACCCAATGCAATCAAGTTCCAATAGGTGACCAGGGGTATTGACCTGTGGGTCAAATCAATGATATTTACTCATCCCTTGGTCATATTTCTTAGTATATGTGACATAGCCTTCTGCTGGCTAGGTGTCCAAGGGCACATTCATAACCTGTTCCATCACATCTCTTTCAAGGAATCAATACCTGGGCTGTAATATATATGCAAATGACCAATCCCCTGATGCCTAAAAGTCTTATGGCTTCTAAAAAGCCTCACAATTCCTCGTGGCCTCAGGATTTTCCTGACACCCTCGCTGGCATCCTGATAGTGCAGGGCACTCAGTGGTCAGCAGCTCAGCACTGGCAAGGGAGCCAGCCAGCCATTCCACTCTTAGTTGCTGGAGCTTGATTTCATTTAGGCTGCTTCTATTCCTTTCAGGTGCAGAATACATCAAGGCTATTCTTATTTGCATGGCTAGTTTAATTCTTGAGGAAGTAAAGGCCAGGAGAGAGCCAAGAGAGGCTACGAGTGGGTTTCTCTTTTGTTTTAAAAGATGATTTTAACACAACCAATAAAGGCAGTGACAAAGGCTGGTCCAGGATGTTCTGCCAAGAGCTGGCAATTAGCATGGCGTGATCCACCTACAGCACAGCTGTTAAAGGGCAGCCCTCCTCCCCCTCTCACTTATCTCTGAACCCTGTCTTCCCCTGATGATGGAGAGAAGCTGATTTTGGCCCACTGAAACCTAGCCTCTCAGCAGACATCCCATTGCATCAGAGATGTTTCTGTTCCTCCTCTCGAGTCGGACATACCCACTCAGGACTGTGGCCATGTAAAGGCCCAGCTTGCGGAAAATTTCCCAGTCTTCAACTTCTATGATCTTCCCAGCAATCAGGAACAAAATACCAAGAGGCATGTAACTAGAAAGTAAGCACAACAAGGTCACGTGTTGTCTTAGGATGAGGTTGTTGGGGAAGAAACAAGCCCAGGCATGTAATCTTGGTTTGGCATGTTCACTCAGCTGGTGGGGGCACAGGGTACATAATGCAGCTAAGAGCTTTCTCAAGTTTTAGGTGGGCTATGTTGGTTCTAGATTTTAGTACCTGGAATGCACCTGCAATTTTACCTACCTAAACTACCATAAGGGTGCTTTGCAAACTTCACAAGGACATGTGGTTAGACTGGTGCATTCCCCAGTGCACATGTATCCTGATGACTGTAAAATCTGCTTATCCCACTTGCGCTTGACCCTCACTGCCAAGTGTGGATGTGAGCCATGGTCATCCTGCCTCCCAGGTATCAGCATTAGAAGCAACAGAATTAGTAGAGGAAGTGGTCATGATAGTTGTATTTGTGGAACTCTCATTACATCTTCTGTTGAGGAAAATATCTTACATGCATCATTTCATGTAATGTACTTCTCCTAACCCTGGGGTTAGGTTTTATTATCCTTTTTTACAGGCCATGAAGCTGAGGTTTCTGCAGGATTAAATGACTTGCGTGGCTATTTTGACTGAGCCCTTTACATCACTGTCAATGTCAACACCTAGGATTAAATAATGTTGAGCTAATTCAATATGAGATAAGTGAGGCAGATGCTTCCTAGGATAGGAAGACTTTTTAGTATCACCAGGGTCAGGGTAGATACCCTGGTGGTGTCGTTGGTGCACTTACAGATGGCAGCTTCCTTTCAGATGTGTTAGTGCCTATGCCGTAACAGTTGGTAAATATTTAGAATCTCATTTCTGCATGGAGCCTAATGAGGAAAGCACTTTTGTTTTCATGAGCAAGGAGCTCCTTCAAATCATAAGTAATGTGAGTGCTGGTTGGGAAGAAGATGATCTCCCAGGGCTTTGAGGGAAAACTGGTTTAAAAAATCAATGGCTTTTGATAATGAACTAACTCCTGAATAGGATGTGGAAATATTTAATACTCTAGTGGCTTATTATTATATTAAATGTATACATTCTCTAGGATGAGGTCAGTGGAGAAACATAAGCCTCTACTTTCTAATTTTGAGAAGACAGAATTGTCAGGGGAAGCAAAGTGATATTAAACAGTGTCCGCTCACCACATAATGATCTGAACGATTTTCATGGTTGCATCACTCAGAGCATTGAAGAAATCCACCAGAATCTGTCCCTTTTCTCCCATTTTCCCAATGACAAGTCCAAAAACAAGGCAAAAGACAATCAAGCCCAGGACATTGATGCCGTCTAAGTACATGCCGACAACTTTGTAGTCCTTTGTTTTGTTCTGTGGATCAAAACCAAGAAAATACACTGATGCATGATTACTATCTTGTTAGAATACACAGACCTTGAAATGAGAAGATATGATAGCCAAACATAATAAACTAGTGACCTACCAGAGTCAATAATACTTTAGGAAAGATAATAATAATAATAGTAATAATAAAACTTATGCACATAACAAATTTTACTCCACCCTGAAATTTAAAGTGTTTTTTCTTTCCTCAATAAATCAATATTTGAATATTTCTTGTGAAGATTTCTTATTCAGGAATGTTTTACATTTTTATTACAAATTTTAGAACCAAGGCACCTTTCAGAGTTATTTTAACTACTAGCTACATTTGGAGCCTGCTTTTAAAAAGATAGGAATTAATAATGCAGTAAATAATATTTACCAGTGTGAACATTTTTAGGACATTTTACTATACTGTTTCTGGTCTTAGATGCCCACTAAGATTTTAGAGAAATAAAAATTAACCAGATACTTATTACTAAGTCTTATATTCACTTTATCCTGGGTAAAAGTAGCATGAGACTTACCAAGTGATAACATAATCTGAGTGGTGCAAACCAAATTTATGAAGAATTATGTCAAGGAGCTAGTGGGCTACCAGTCATTTCTTACTTATGATCAAGCAAACATTTAGGGAGCAGCTAAGTCAGAGTATTCTAATTGCACTGGCAACAGCATGAGGTCTTAAAATTCAGCTGGAGAGACAAGACTAACTGTGAGAAACATGAGCCAATAATAGCAAGACGGTATGTAATTAACCGCACAGCCAAGCTGTGAGTTACAAGCGTCATATGGAGGCTGGACCTGAATGAGGGTTTCAGGGTTAGGGAAAGCGAGGCCTGAGGAGTTGGCCACCAGGAGACAAAGCCTGTTCTGGAGAAATAGTAAGCCAAGGCAGAAGTTATCATGTGTTGGGCCTTTGTGCTCATGCTTGAATAATTCTTATTCATCCTTCATGGCCCCCAAACTAACCCCTCTTGAATGCCCTGAAGCCACTCCGTTCTTCCTGATGGTAATACTCATCCTTCTTCACGTGAGGACAGATGCCACACCTGTCTTTTCTCTCTTACAATCCCAGTGCCCAGCAGGGCCTGGCATGTGAAGGTTGCTCAGAAAATATTCATGGAACCATAAGAAAAGGCAGGAATGGGGATTAATGAAGGAAGCAATCTGAATAGAGGAGATGGGCCCATTACGATGTAAGTGGGAAAACTAGAGAGAATCCAGGTCATACAGAGCCTCTGACCCCAGCTGGAGGTGGTAATGCTTTCTGCACAGTAAGCAGGAGCCACCTTTGATCCACTTAATTTGAATTCTTAAGGCTACCAAGACTTCTTTTTCCTTTAATCTTTCCTTCCTGTGTGAGGCAGAGAACATTTGGGAGAAATTTATGACAGGTGTACAAAATACCTCTTGAGGACCACACATTCTAATCCCCAATTATGAAATCGCCACAGCTCTCAAAGCCTGATGACTTAATCTATGCATTTACGGCCATCTCTGTTGGTGATAGGATAGGTGGCAAAACCTATCCTGAACTGAGATAGACTCCTAATAGTCTATTTCTCTCACTTGGCAGAATATTCATGAAGTACTGACATGCTTGATTGTGAAGCGTGGCTGCCAATCTCACTTATGGAGATTGCATAATATGTTGTACATACATCACACAGTCCTTCCAAAGTCTGAGAAATTCTGAACTCTGAATCACATCTGGGCAGAGACATTCAGACAAGGAGCTGTGGGTCTACATTCTATGTTTATGTAGCCTTGCCAATCGGCAGCTTTCCCTAGGAGTGCCCAACTCTGCTGTGAGCACTGGCAGAAATACAGAAGCACAAGGCTCATTCTTTTCTCTCTGTGGTACAGCTGATTCTCTTTATTCCCAACAGTTGTGGTCTATACAGTCCGCCTGAACACTATGAGCAAATACTGAATCATTGCTCCTAGAGGAAATACAGGGAAGGCTAGGTACCTGGGAATGCTGATCACGTCATTTCCATCAAACCATCAATATATAACGTTGTTCTGTTTGTTTCCATTTAAAGAGACCTTATTTAATCTATATTGTTGATTCATTAAGTTCACAGACCACTAGCCAACAGCATCATGACTCATGCCTGTATGAAGCTTATCTAATGCCAGCTTTCCTCCATAAGGCACAGCATGGTCTTTTACATGCTTGGAACACGAGAGAGCACTTTAGAACTACCGTATATACTCGAGTATAAGCCGAGTTTTTTCCGGCACAAAATTTGTGCCAAAAAACCAGAAGTCGGCTTATACTCGGCTCATACAGGTTATTTGATTCGGTGCGTGCGCACCTAATCAAATGCACGTAGTCACCAGTTGTCTTCTGCCGTCTGCTTGAGGGGGCGGTGCTTCAGCTCAGTCCACAAGTCGCGGCTGAGCTGAAGAGGTAGGCGGCTGAACTGAACTGTATTCCACTGAACTATTTAACCCA
>CAUYPK010008747.1:0-15073 GCA_963574355.1 Loris lydekkerianus | reverse complement strand
GATCAGTTGTTATTTCCCCTTTATCATTTCTGATTGAGGTTACTAGAGGTTTTACTTTTCTATTTCTCGTTAGTCTGGCCAAAGGTTTATCTATTTTATTTATTTTTTCAAAAAACCAACTCCTCATTTTATTAATTTTCTGAATGATTCTTTTGTTTTCAATTTCATTGATCTCTGATTTGATTTTGGATATTTCTTTTCTTCTACTGAGTTTAGGCTTAGATTTTTCTTCTTTTTCCAATTCCATAAGATGACTTGTGAGTTTGTTGATACACTCTCTTTCTGTTTTTCGAATGTAGGCATCTTAAGTGATAAATTTTCCTCTCAAAACTGTTTTTGCAGTATCCCACAGGTTTTGGTAGCTTGTGTCTTCACAAGTAAATTTAAAAATAAATAAAAACATTTGCCGATCCCAAGAATACCAACATGGTTCTTTCGCTTACCTTTCAAATTACTCTCCATGATTTCTGTCATTTTTATTTGCTGAGAAACTTTGAAAAAATTAGTCCAAACTTGAAGGTACATCTTTTGTACTTTTTGGGGGTTGGAGCAGGGAGGCTCACAGGCTGGGGATGTTTGTGCTGGGAACGCTTCCCGGCTGTGTGGAGGTGTTAGTTTGCCTCTGCACTGGTTCCCTTCCTTTCCACGACACCGTGTGGCCTCCCAGGACCTCCTACCAGTTTCTCAGAATTATACTCAGGACAGTCCAGTGTTAACTCCATGCCTTGGCTTGGACAGCACCCTGCATAGATCCAGTGGGCATTCGAAATCATACCAGGCAGTGGAAACTCGCCATAAATAGTTTACACAGCTGTACGGCATGGAGTGAGGAGGCAGAGAAGGGGAGTCCCCTTAGAGCTCACTAAGGCTCACTTGAACATCACTTGTTAAGCTATTCCTAATATTTATCAGTATGAAAACACTGAGATTGCATACCTCCCCAAATGGCTTTATCATCTATATTAACTATACATGCTTAAGTTCTTGGATTTTTTGTTTTTTCAATATGCCACCTACACCAAATATTTTATTAATCAATCAGCAAATATTGTGTAAGACCCACAAGCTGGTAGATTGCCAGGCTTATGCATTTATATGTTGGGTAGTGGGAAAGGAGAGGCATGCAAATGGGAAGAAATTATTAGAAAGTGAAAACTTGGTATTTCCATAGTACTATTAAAATGGTCACGATAATGCCACTTTTTTCTTCTGTATGACTAGACAGATTTCAATAGACAGTTACTGATTATGTAGCACCAGAAGGTAAACTCTATGAGGGCCAAAAGATAGAGATAGATAGATAGATAGATAGATAGATAGATAGATAGATAGATAGATAGATGTGTATGTATATATATATTTTTTCTTTTTTTTTTAAACTGCTGAGTCCCAGTGCCTAGCATAGTACCTGGCACTTACCAGGCATTCTGTAAATATTTGTTGATTGATCCAGTGACTGACAGACATTGACTAGACCTCTGGGAAGCGATGTACAAGAAATGCTCCCTGATCTGAAGCTACTCACAGTCCACTGAGCAGTCAGGAAAAGTGATTCTCTGAGTGTGTCCCTGTGCCAGCAGCGTCAGCGTGCTTGGCACTTGTTAGACACTGTTCTTAGGGCTCACTGCAGCCCTGGTGAGTCAGACCCTCAGGGGTGGGCCGGGTGTTAACAGACCCTCTGGGTGACTCCAGTGACCTTCCAGACTGAGAGCTGCCAGTGTGCACGTAACTATAGGAATGGTGGTGTCACATGGGGACATGCAGACACTCTGGGGAGTCATGGAAAGTGCCTTATAGCAGTGGGGGTGCTGAGGTGGGTCCTGAAGAACATGCTGATGTCCATGGAGCTCAGCGTTCACCTGGTCAGTGAGCCTGTCACACAGTACCCATGGGTTTATGTATTTTCATTGGCCATTGCCAAAGCTTTTTTTTTTTTTTATTGTTAAATCATAGCTGTGTACATTAGTGCAATCAAGGGGTACAATGTGCTGGTTTCATATACAATCTGAAATATTCTCATCAAACTGTTCGATGTAGCTTTCATGGCATTTTCTTAGTTATTGTATGTAGACATTTGTATTCTGCATTTAGTAAATTTCGCCTGTACCCATTCTAAGATGCACTGTAGGTGTGGCCCCACCCATTACCCTCCCTCACCAAAGCTTTTTCTTTTCTGTGTGTTTCTTCACCTTACTTGCTGATTTTGAAAATACACCACTCACTCATAAGCCTTCTTCACTTTATGCAGGAACAGCTCTGCTCTGGGGACCACCAGAGCAGTCTGCTTCCGACGCACTTTCCAGCAAGTGGTGCTGAGCATAGTGGCCCCCTGGCATTCAGCCGAGACTGTTACTGTTGCTTTTTAGGACTAAGCATCAGTTTTGTTCCTTCTTTTCATGCTCTTCTCAACTTAGCATTTGTATTAAGATGCTTTAGCACAGGTAGCTACCCCACCATGTCATGCTGCTTCTCGTCCTTGTGGGTAAGCCCCAAAGATGCTGTGTCAGAGGAGCGCGGTCTCCTGCCAAAAGCTGTGAAGGCTTGGGAGAGATGAAGAATGCCTGAGAAAAAGCAACCTTTGAAGATAAAGAGTTAAGCCTTGTTGGACATCACTGTATCAGTAGGCTGTCTGCCCATTTGTTATTTCTCATTGTGATCTGAAGGGGTTTTAAAAATGGAATCATTTTCCAAGGCTTGCTGTATATTTTGTGGGGTTGGTCCACCAGACAGCTTCAGGTTCAACTTTCATTAAGACCGAGTTTATTAAACATGAGTGGGTGGGCTCAGCCGGCATCCCCAGCTGCTCACCTGGGGTATTGCCTACTGGACTCCCCATGAGTTATTTTATGAACTTCTAAAGATGCTCAAAATATGAAAAGGAAATGCCAGTAGTGAGGGGTATTGCTACAGTATTTTTTAATGTTAAGATAATTCAAATATAGTTTCAATATGCAACAATCAAATTCTTGGACATCTAGTGATTTATAATTTCTGATTGGTCAACCTGAGAGATTCTGGGCAACGGTGTGTTTTGCTGCACAAGTGTATGTGTTCCTAAAAGTTTAAAGATTCATTGTCAACACGCTAGGGGAGCCACCATTATAGTCTGATAATGCCCAAAGCATCCTGTGGTTGGTGGACGGACAGCCCACGTTTTTAGATAAATGCGGGCTAGGGGGGCTTCACCTGTCTTGGCTCAGGTTGACACCAGAGTGACAGACAAGGCTCAGTTCTTCCTGCCTGCTCACTTCCTGGAGACTGGCCTGAATCCGAGGCATCAGAGACCGTGCAGATCCTTAATTCTGACAGCTCCTGATGAGAGAGGGGTCTTCGCTGGTGAGTGAGCGATGGTTTGACACCTGCAGGAAGGGACAAAACACTCACTAGCCCTTCGACAGCCAACCACACCCCCGGGCTTTTGATGACACAGGTTCTGAATAAGCCGAGGGTGACAAGGGGTGGCGCGGAGCATGCAGAACCACACGTTTCTTTTAAGAATGCCTCAGTGAGAGGTACAGCACCAATAGCCACCGCAGCAGCAAATACACGTATTTACTGGGAAAAAAGTAAACGCTGATGAAAAAAAGGCAAGGTACTAGTTCAAACTGCCTGACCAGGTTTTTGAAGAAAACAGACATCTCCAAGGACCCTTTTTGAGTTCTATGCAACAAGCAAAACAGTAGTTCATTAATTGTGTACTGTTTATTTTAGCTGGCATGTCACCCTCCCAGCTAATGTGCCTCGCACAGGGCACCTGGCTCTGCACATGGCAGAACAGTTGATGATTTATGTAGCCGACTGACAACCTTTTCATCACCCATTACCCAATTATCAATGTGTATTTGTGACTATTTTATAAGCCTTTGATTATAATTTTACTATTTAAATGGACCATAATGTTTTGCTGTTGTGACTTTGCTTGTTTAATCGCACCTAAGATTTTTCTGAAGTCAAATACTTTTCCAGTTAGGGCAATGAGGTACTGGCAAAACAGATGTGTGTGTGTGGGGGGGGGGGCAGGGAGGGACTGCCGGTTACATAAAAATGGGACATTCATTTCTTTGGATGAAAGATTGGACCTCTGGCTGGGCACAATGTCTCACACCGGTAATCCTAGCACTCTGGGAGGCCAAGCAGGACGAATGCCTGATGTCAGGAATTTGAGACCAGCCTGAAAAAGAACAAGATTCCCATTTCTACTAAAAATAGATGAGCTGGGTATGGTGGTGGGAGTCTTAGTTCCAGCTACTTGGGAGGCTGAGACAGGAGGATCACTTGAGCCCAGGAGTTTGAGATTTTGAGGTTGTTATGAGCTAGGCTGACACCACAGCATCCTAGCCTGGGGCAACAGAGTGAGACTCTGTCTCAAAAAATAAGAACAACAACAAAGATTGGAACTCTGAATCCACCTCACCCAGCGTTTATTCACAGGAGCACGGTAGCATTTTGAGCACAATCAATTTCCATTACTTAGGACTGGTCTGAGCAGTACCAGAGGCATAGCATCACTGGCCCACACTCATTAACCGCCATGTGAGTCACCAAGAAGTTTTAACCACAGAATGCCCTGGGAGGCCAGGGTGGTGGGCTGCCCTTGGTTGAGGGCCCGTGATCAACCCAGCCACTGTCAGGCCTGCTTTTCCTCCTAACTCTCCTTGGAAGAAAATAGCCAAGCTCAGCCCCAGCACCTGCAGCCATCAAGAAATCACATTCAGTCCTCATTATTATGTTATTTTTATGGAACAAATTCCTCCCCCCACACCCCCCAGATTCCTCTCCTGTGTCCTTGATCTGTAACACAGACCCCTCTGTATCTCATCCTCTCCCTCAGGAGTGCCCTCCAGGATGTGAAAGCAACCTTTGTGTTCCTGGGGTCCATGACAGCCCCCCACTTCTTCTGGAAACTTACTGTGCCTTTGACATAGGTTTTCATTTGACAGCAAAGCACTTTTTACACTACCTCATTCCATTTTCACACTATGAAGTAGGGATTATTTCCACTTTAAAAGTGATGGAACAGGATCTCAGGCTAAACGATTTACCTATATACTCGAGTATAAGCCGAGTTTTTGTGCTGGAAACCCCGAACTCGGCTTATACTCGGGTCATACAGGTTATTTGATTCGGTGCGCTTAGCTTAACAGGTAATCAAGCTAAATCACAAAGGTTAAAATTCTTCAAAACTGGATTCCTCCTCATCATCATCTGTATGTCCAAACAGAGCTTCAGCTGTATCTGATGTGAGGGTATCAGCATCTAACCTACTGATTCCTCAATTATTGTAATTGTTTTGGGTATATATTTTTATTTTTGAAATTTACCAGTGGATGGCTGCTGCATTTTCCACCTCGGCTTATACTCAAGTCACTAAGTTTTCCCAGTTTTTAGGGTAAAATTAAGGGGGTCGGCTTATACTCGAGTATATAGGTACCCAAGATTGCATCACTAGTAACTTGGCAGCACCAGAACACCAACCTCTCCTTCACTCCAAATGCCTTTCATGACTTCCCCAAAAACCACACTTTGTCCAGCCTCTCCCTGACTGATGCTTTCTGTCTACAACTCCGCTGGTCTCCTGTGGTCCAGGCACTAAGGGCTCCGTGCCCCCTATAACAGGGGCAGTGGATTTCTCCGCCCTTGACCTTGGACTGGACAGATGAGGTGGAACTGTCCTCGCGCAGGTTCCAGCTCTAGGCTCCAGGAAGCCTGTGCGTTCGTTTCCACCTGCTGGTTGGTTTTTTGACCACCACCAGCGCAGGGAGCTGAGCCACCCAGCCAGGTCAGCTCTGATTAGGTGACCCCAACCCATCCCACAGACTCGCAGGAAAACCACTGGCTTTAAGTTCCTGAGTTTCAGGGGAACTTGTTACGCGCCGCTGCTAAACAGTGCACCCTCTTCACCCACCGGGTCCCTTTCCCTACATTACCTGATACCCGCAGTAGTTTTCTCAACATCCTCATCTTTCCGTGATTCCGGGACCACCTGTCTCTGCGCCCGCCCTCACGGGGCACCACTCTCCACCAGCGGCCGCCCCGCCTGTCCCTCTTTGGCCCCTTTTTTTCAGGGCACTGCCCTCTCCAGCTCCTCATCTCTTCTCTCCCCCGGGCCTCTCCTCAGCCCTCCCCGCCCTCCCGCTTAGCTTTCCTCTCTCCAGGAACCCTATCCTCTCCCATGACCTCCAGGGCCACCAGCGTGCCTACCACTGTTTCCCACCCGCGTCCCCGCCCCTCTGCTTTTGTACAGAAAACAGCGCAGAGGAAGGAGGACGCGCGCGGGGGACAGTGGCCGGGGCTCCAGGCCCGGAGCCATTACGAGCCCAGCAAGGCAGGACGCGGCCGACAGGGCAGCGCGGCCACCAGAACCACTGGTCTGAGCGCCCACTGTGCTGCGTTCGCACCCGGCCAGGGAGCTCACGTCTGTCCTTGCTGAGCTGGATTCAGCCCACCCCTGCAGCTACCCCGCTCCTGGTTCATTCTGGTCTCTCCACCAGTTAGTCACCCCGTGTCACTCGGTCATTTGATCAGTGCGCTTTTCTGTCAGAGGGCTGCATGGCCCAGAAATGGATCAGATGCCGCGGGAAGGAGAGGCGAGAGCGGAGCGCTGTTAGAGTGCAGGGGATCCGGAGGTGGGGCTGGGTGCGCGCGAGAGCAGAGTAGTTTTACATTGGGGACAGCAAGTGACAAGGACAGGGAGGTTGGCAGGGGACAGTGAAACCACGGAGGGCGTTGGGAACACTTCCGAGGAGCAACAGGGAGCTAGAGAAGGATTTTAACCAAATGATCAGGTTTTCATGTTGAAACGGCCACCCCAGCTTCCGGGTGGAGAGCCTAGGGTGTGGCGTGGAGGGAGCAAGAGGCACCGGAGAGCCGGTGGCGGGTTCAAAACGAGAAATGATGGGGGTCTCGACACAGGTTACCCCTGAGGGGAGTAAACGGCACAGAGGAAGGTCAGGGGACGGGTTGGCAGGTGCGCGGGACAAAGGGAAGCTGGAGGCACCGGGCAGCGAACCCGGAGACGCGGCGGAGAGAAAGACGCTGGTGAAACTTTTCGTAAAGACCAGCCACGCGTTCACTCAGAAACCCACAGGGAGCGTGTCCACGTCCCAGACGCTGGCCGGCCCGGGATGTGTCCAGGAAGGCGAAGGGGGCGGCCCGAATCGGGGCCCTGGGGGGTGAAGCTCAGGGAGGAAGGACCCGAGGCTGCCGCTAACTCCGGTGGTTCCCAGGGACAGTGAGGAGACAGCTGGGCGCACGGTCCCCGGCGGAGAAGGCCCCCAGGTGGTGACCAAAAGGCAGCCGGCCCCGCAGGACACCCTGGGCAGGGAAGGCCGAGCCGATCCTGCGGACTCCGACCACCGTGGTGCGGACTTTGGGCTGAGTGTTAGAGGCCACGGGCGGGCTTGGGGCGCGGGAGCGCGGTGTCCAGACTTGGGACTTGTGCGGAGACGGGCGCGTGGAGCAGCTCACACCTGCCTGTGTCCCAGAGGCTAAGTGCCCGTGGGGTGGCTGCAGGTGGGAGGCAGGGGGACGATTCTGGTTTGTGGCTGCTGGTCAAGGGCACCGGCGGAAGGGGGAGCGCGTCGTGTCGCGAGGGCGGAGGAGTCCCGCGTCCCCAGAGGGGCGCGCGTGGGATCGGACGTCTGTCCCCCTGGAGCCGCGATCAGGAGCTACCTGCCCGCTGCCGCAGGTGCGGACGCGAAGCCCCGCAGGGAGCGGGATGGGAGGGCCGCGCGGGAGACCCGTCGGTCCCTGGCACCAGGTTCATGGAACTTGGGAAAGGAGAGGCCTTTGTTTCCTGTGTCACCTGCCACTGAGGGGATGAGTCAGAGGAGGACAAGAGGTCACCCATCGGGTCTGGAAGAGCATGTTGGGAGAGGCGGGGCCGGGTTGTGGGTACGTGGGTGGGGAGGAGGGAAAGCCCACCCGCGGGGTAAGGCAGAAGTGGGCTGGCTGAGGAAGAAGGGAAGGTGATGTTGGCACCCTGGACAGCAGCAGCCAGGACAGACCTGGGCACAGTGAGGGGGGTGGATGCCTGTGGGTCACGTGGTGAATAATGCCCTGAGCCCTAACTCGCTAGCTCGGGTGGTTCCCAAGGACCCCGAGGAGGCCAGTGGGCAGCCCAGATCTGTTTGGTGAAGGCGGAAGCCCCAAAGGTCCCTTCAGTGCTGCAAACACGGAGACGGGGAACGCAGCAGCCGGGCTAATGGATAGTCCAGGGCGAATCGCTTTTGAGTGAACCCAGGACCCATTTATTTTATTTATTATTATTATTATTATTATTACTATGTTTTTTGTTTGTTTTTAAGCTGTGGCCCTGGGTGGAGTGCCCCGGCATCACAGCTCACAGCAACTTCCAGTTCTTGGGCTTAAGTGATTCTCTTGCCTCACCCTCCCAAGTAGCTGGGACTACAAGTGCCCACTACAACGCCCAGCTATTTTTTGGTTGTAGTTGTCATTGTTGTTTGGCAGGCCTGGGCTGGATTCCAACCCGCCAGCTCTGCTGTATGTGGCTGGCGCCTTAGCCACTTGAGCTACAAGTGCGGAGCCTAGTATGTTTTTGAGGCAGAGTCTCACTCTGTTGCCCTGGGGAGAGTGCTGTGGCAACATCACAGCTCACAGCTACCTCAAACTCTTGGGCTCAAATGATCCTCCTCTCTCAGCCTCCCAAGCTGGGACTACAAGAACCTGCCACAATGCCCAGCTAGAGTTTCTATTTTTAATGGAGATGGGTCTGGCCCTGGCTCAGGCTGGTCTCCAACTCCTGAGCTCCAGCAATCCACCTGCTTTGGTTTCTCAGAGTGCTGGGGTTACAGCGTGAGTACAATGCCTGGTAGGAGTGAACCCATTTAAATCATGATGAGTTTGGGATTCTGGGTAGGTATATATTTTAAGATGGAGAAGTTCAAGGGGCAGTGGGAAATGGAGAGAGCAGGGAAATGTTAAGGCTGGCAACGCGTCTCAAGCAGGAACTGTCTGAAAACTTGGGAGAACATCAAAGAAAGAGCCAAGATCCAAGAGGAGAACCTGGGTCGCACCTAAACAGATGGGTAGGGCTGGCCATGGCTGACCACAGCTGACCACAGACGGTAGGAACATTCTAGTTGTGATTGTATTTCTGTAAAGCCCACGCTTTGAAACAAGGGGGACTGGCTGGTGCAGTTGCACAGGGAACACTGTGCTGCCATTAAAAACATAGACCAATATTACATGACGTACAAAGTGGGAGATCATAAGTCAAAAAAGAGCAGGTCGCAAACCCATATCATGATTCTATTTTATAAATTTTTAATGGTTTATTAAGATACAATTCACATGCCATGCAATTCTCCCGCTTAAAATATACAATTCAGTGATTTGTAGCATATTAATTCACAGATACATGTAACCATCACCATCAAATTTAGAATATTTTCATCATCTCAAAAAGAAACCTGTTACATATCATCCCCTATGTCCCTCCATGCCCTCCCAGGCAACCACTAAGCTTTTTTCCTGGATTCCCCTGTTCTGGTCTGTGGTATAAATGGACTCATTTAGTATGTTGGTGCAATAGTTTAAATGTTTGTACTCTCTAGAGCTCCCATGGAAATGTAATTGCCAATGTAGGGGAATTAAGAGGTGGTTAGACCTCATGGGTAGGGTAGGGATCACGGTGAAACTTGCCCTTTTCCCTTTGGTTGGTTCACTAAAAGATCAACTCACGATTATGGTAGATTAATAAGAGAAAGGTTTATTTCCAAATACCATGTGCCTGGGGGGAATCACGAGAATGATTACCCGAAGTCTCAGTGATGGTCAGAGACTTTTAAAGATGCCTTTTAGAAGGGAGAGGCAGTGTGGAAAGTACTCGTGGATGTGTGGAAGGGTGGAAACAGATTGATTTGTAGGCTAACCTGAGAGACAGGTAGAGTGCTTCAGATGACCCTAGGGCTGCAATAAGGAAGTCAGCAGCCCCCACCTGATTCTAAATCAGGTTACTCAGGTTTTAGGTAGAGGAAAGGCCTCTTCCAATGCTTTCTGATCATGAATGGCCTTTAATTCAAAATATTCTTTGTGCCAAGGAATCATATTTTGGGGTGAAATTTCCTTAGCTCCTTCAGTGGGATTGATGCCATTATTTGTTTTAAATTTTTTTTAGAGACAGAGTCTCACTTTGTCACCCTTGGTAGAGTGCCATGGCGTCACACAGCTCACAGCAGCCTCCGACTCCTGGGCTTAGGTGATTCTCTTACCTCAGCCTCCCAAGTAGCTGAGACTATAGGCGCTCGCCACAATGCCCAGCTATTTTTTTGTTGTGGCTTGGCCAGGACTGGGTTTGAACCCACCACCTTTGGTATATGGGGTAGGCACCCTACTCACTGAGCCACAGGTGTCGCCCTGGTGCCATTATTAAAGGGTGAGTTTGGTCTGTTCTTACACCCTCACCACATGCTGACATCTCAATCTTGGACTTTCCAGCCTCTAGAACTGTGAGCCAATAAATTTCTGTTCATTATAAATTACCCAGGCAGAGGTATTCTGTTACGGGAGTTCAAAACAAATGAAGACAGTGGTCTTTTGTGTGTGGCTTCTTTCACTTAGCATAATGTTCTCAAGGTTTATTCATCTATGTTGTATGTGTCAATAAGTCATTTGTTTTGTGATGGAATAATATTGGGTGGACATAGCACATTCCAGTTATCTGTCAGCTGATGCCCATTTAGGTTGTTTCCAACTTTCGCCTATTATAAAGAATGCTGCTATAAACATGTTATGTGCAAGTTTCTGTGTGGGTATGTTTTCATCACCCTTGGGTATATACCTAGGAGTGGAATTGTTGGGGCATAGTAAGTCTATGTTTAAGTGCCAGACTGTTTCTACACCTGCGGCACCATTTTACATTCCCACAAGGAGTGTATGAGATTTTCAATTTCTCTGCATCCTTGCCAATACTTGTTAATGTCCAATTTTTTTTTATTCTAGCCATCCTAGTGTGTGTGAAATGGTGTCTCATTGTGATTTTTATTTGCATTTCCCCAGTGACTAATGATGTTGAACATTTTTTCATGTGCTTATTGGTCACGTATTTCTTTGAAGAAATGTCTATTCAAGTCCTTCGCCCATTTTTAATTTGGTTATCTTTTTATTATTGAGTTGTACGTCATCATTCTATTTTTGTCAATAAAAATTATGCATCAAAAAGGCTCAAATAATATTATTGCCGACAGCGGTTGTCCCTGGATAGTGAAATGTAAGATAATTATTTGGTTTTCACTGACTTGTATCTTCTAAATGTTTTATAATGAACGTTTGTAATAAAATAAAAGTTATAAAGAAAAGGAAAAGGAGCCACTGAACGACAGAGAGGTGTGCTCAGAGGGTCCAGACAGCCAGGGCACCGCCACGGTAGGTGGTGACTGGATCATAGTAGGAGTGGTTTTGTCCAACCCCTTCCTCCCGAGCTCTTCTGCAGCCTCAGCTATCACAGAGATGGGAAGATTTGGCAACAGACAGGGAAAGTGTGGCCATGGTGTCTTCACATATGTAAAGAGAAGAGAATGGGGTAAGTTGTAAAGATCCCTGGCCATTGAAAATGGAGGGAGGCAATGTTGGACCCAGGCGGGAAAGGCCACCTGAGTCATTTGTCAGCATCTTTTCTTGGAATGTCCCAACTCCAGACAGTGCCAGTGGGGCTGCAAACTGCAGGACCCTATGGCCTCACACGCTCTCCCTACCCATGAGGGTGAGCATTTCATCAGGCCAGAAATAGACACTGTCTGGGGTGAAGCATGAGGTGCAAACAGGGCCCATCAGAGCTCTGTCAGGGGAGGTGATAAATGGATGCTGAGAGGTTTCTTCTCTCCTTTTTGAATCCATTCAGGGAATGTCAGTGGGCACTTTCTCAGCATCTGGACATATCCTGCCCAAGAATGAAACCACACACAAACGACAGTGGAGAGACAGAGCCCTAGATCCAGCCATGCCCAAGACCAGTCCTACCTTTGGCATTCTCAAGGATGTGAAATGCTAATTATTTTATGTAAGTCAGTTTGAGATGTATTTCTATCATTTGCAACTAAAAAGGTCCTCATTAACCAAGGTCCATTCTAATCCAATGACTTGGTCATCTGAGCCAAGAGAACAGGTTGCTTTCAGATGAGTTAGTATAAACCATTCACAGGCAGTAAAAGCTTAGAGAAAAAAAGAGACTGTGTCTCGGAAGGGAACTGCAGCCACAGGAGGCGTTTTCTAAGACAGGTGATCTGTCTAGACTGGATGTCAGAACAGGATAGAAGGTGGTGGAGAAAAAGCGTCTGAGGATGGCTGGCCTCTGATAAACTGGAGGTTCCTTAAGAAAGTGATGAAGGAACAACGTGTAAGGAAAAGGCAAATGGGTTGATGTGGAAATGTTGGGTGATGTCTTTTCTCCCCAGCTGGAGGAGAGGAAAGGAGAGTAACCTGGCAAGTGTGTGGCGTGGGGAGAGGACAGTTCCATAGAAGGCCCCACCTTCACGGGGCCACACAGGAACCGGTCTCACCTAAGGAGGGGAAGTAGCTGGAGGGTTCTGAGAAGTGAGGCTGGGGAAAATATGCCAGAAAATCAGCAAGACGGAATTCTAATAACCCTAGAAACTGTTTCATCACACTCAGCCTTTCTGCCCTTGTCTAGTTATCCTTCTGAAACACAGAACTTTCCCTTTCCAGGGCGGTAGCTTCCTCTGAGCTAGAATTTGAGTGAATTAAGTAGGGAGGCATCTAGCATGATCTTTGTCTTTTTTGAGACAGAGTTTCATTTGTTACCCTGGGTAGAGTGTCATGGCGTCACAGCTCACAGCAACCTCAAACGATTGGGTTTAAGCAATTCTCTTGTCTTAGTTTCCTGAGTAGCTGAGACTACAGGCACCGGACACAATGCCCAGCTATTTTTAGAGGCAAGTCTTGCTCTGGCTCAGGCTGCTCTGGAACCTGTGAGCTCAGGCAATCCACCCGCCTTGGGCTCCCAGAGTGCTGGGATTATAGGCGTGAGCCAGGGCACCCGGCCTTCCGGCATGGAGTAAGATCATCAGGCTTTTGAGCAGGGGTGTGCTAGTGGGATCCCAGGGCCAAACATACTCCTAAGGACAGAACGTGTCTTCACTTTGCTCCAAGCTGGAGGCAGCAGCAGAGGGACTCACGTTGACCTGTCCATGTTAGGACATGGTAGTGAATGTTCCCGAGCGGCAAGAATGAATTCCTCCCTTCTCGACCCTGTGAAATATGGAGCTGGGCTTAGTGGGTCAGCCTCCCTGGGAGAGATAAGAGGAGACACTTGCATGATGCAGAGGCCACATCAGGGGCTGGGGCTGCCCCAGGGATCAGACCCACCAGTGTCCCTGCTGCCCCCAGTACGGGCACTCCAACGGGCATCCTGTGGGTGCTGTCACTTCATGGTGAGCTGACTTGCAGTCCCGCCTCCTGAGGCCTGATGCCTGCCCCATCCACCCCAGTCAGCAAGGGGAAGGCAGCCAGGCAGAGGAGGGGTTGGGACTTCAGGGACACTAGAGTCTGAGGCCAGGTTCTGAGCCTCCTCCCAGGAGTGAAGGTGCGAGGGGACCCGCGTATCCTCCCTGCCCTGTCCTTCTCATCCAGCTGCCTGTTCCCTGGCTGCAGGTCCTGGGCTGTGCCTGGATTCAGATGGGCATGACAAAGTGACACCCGAACAAAGACACACTGTTGGGAAACGGCCCCTGGTCAAGGTGAAGGGCATGCCTGCTACTGCCAGATGCCGAGGGCCGCTGAGGGCACGCCCGCCTCCTTCCTCCCACACCCTCTGCAGCACAGAGCCTTATTCATCCAGGCAGAGCAGGTCACACCCATGTGAATGTCACACTCAGTTCCTGCACAAAGGGTGGAAACTTTGTTCCTCACAGAAGGAACAAGTCTAAATTGGGATTAGGGAAGCATCCTGGGATTGGGGAAGCGTCATCTGGACAGGTGGGGGGGACACAGTGAGGCCCTGGCCCAGATGTCAACCACTACTTCGTCCCAATGGCACTTTTTCCTCCTGATTAATGTGAAGTTATAAATAACTAGGTTGCAGCGTTTGCAGGTGTTAGGAAGAGTCCCTGTTGTACTTGTGCCCGGCACCCAGGAGGTGTGCCGTGCACTCTTACATTGTGCCCACTAAGTCAGAGCACACCCAACCCCACCCCTCCTCCTCTCTTCCTCCTCCTCCCATGGCACTTTTTTTTAATATATATTTTTTATGAATATTAAATCATAGCTGTGTACATCAATGCGATCATGGGGCACCATACATTGGTTTTATAAACAGTTTGACACATTTTCATCACTCTGGTTAACAGCCTTCCTGGCATTTTCTTAGTTATTGTGTTAAGACAATTATATTCTACATTTACTAAGTTTCACATGTACCCTTGTAAGATGCACCTCAGGTGTAATCCCACCAATCACCCTCCCTCTGCCCATCATCCCCCCTCCCTCCCCTTCCTCTCCCCCTTCCCCATATTCTTAAGTTATAATTGGGTTATAGCTTTCATATGAAAGCCATAAATTAGTTTTATAGGAGGGCAGAGTATATTGGATACTTTTTCTTCCATTCTTGAGATACTTTGGTAAGAAGAATATGTTCCAGCTCCATCCATGTAAACATAAAAGAGGTAAAGTCTCCATCTTTCTTTAAGGCTGCATAATATTCCATGGTGTACATATACCACAATTTATTAATCCATTCGTGGATCAGTGAGCACTTGGGCTTTTTCCATGACTTAGCAATTGTGAATTGGGCTGCAATAAACATTCTGGTACAAATATCTTTGTTATAATGTGATTTTTGGTCTTCTGGGTATATACGTAGTAGAGGAATTACAGGATTGAATGGCAGATCTATTTTTAGATCTCTACGTGTTCTCCAAACATCTTTCCAAAAGGAATGTATTAATTTGCATTCCCTCCAGCAGTGTAGAAGTGTTTCCTTTTCTCCACATCCATGCCAACATCTCTGGTCTTGGGATTTTGTGATATGGGCTAATCTTACTGGAGTTAGATGATATCTCAAAGTAGTTTTGATTTGCATTTCTCTGATGATTAAAGA
>CAUYPK010008745.1:0-17407 GCA_963574355.1 Loris lydekkerianus | reverse complement strand
ATGTTTTTTTTTTTTTTTTTTTTTTTTTTTTTTTTTTTTTTTGTGCAATTTGGCTGGGGCTGGGTTTGAACCCACCACTCTTGGTATGTAGGGCTGGTGCCCTACTCACTGAACCACAGGTGCTGCCCTATAATATTCTATTTCATCCTTTATATTTTCTATCCATAAGATATAAACTCCATGAAGGCAGAACATTTTGTCCATTTATTCATTGATATATCCCAAAGCTTAGAATAGCGCTCATCATTTATATGATAAACCATTTAAATTAATCTATTCATTAATTTTTTCAACAAATATTTAGTAGTTTCTATTAGATTAATAAACATTTAGTTATTGAAGTTATAGAAATGAATGCCACCATGTGAGAGAAAAATGTAGTGGAAAAAATATGAACATCAAGATATAACTCTGGCTTGTTACTCACGTAATACTCACATAACCCCTTGACCTATTGTAAACTCAGTTTAAATATCTGTTATATGAAGGAAAATATTTTCTGCACTTTAATGTTGTGAAGATTGAATAAGTATTTTTATATAATGTACCTAGCATAGCACATGATATAAAATAGGCTCACAGTTAAAAGTTCTTAAAGTTGTAAATATCTGGCAACCAGCAGTGCAAGGAACCTTGAATCAAAAATAATAAATTTAAACAGTGAGAAAAAATAATCTGTGCTGATTAGTTCTGGCATATCACACCTTAGACTGCTTAGCTGAATTGCAGGGCTATTATTGGAACTTAACTTAAAATAACAAAAATAAATTTTAAAAATGTAACAGGGTTTCACATTTGAACACACACAGATGAAAGGTAATGAAAGCTGGAGGAAATTATAAATAGGGGAACCCCAAATGTGTGACCCTTTTTATTCATACCAAATAAGAAGTGATTAATCCAGTTTCAGGCTCCAGGGTATTAAAATTAGCATAAATATTTATAAAAAAGTATCTCTTCCATCTCTCAATACCCATTTTTCCCATTTCCATAACATCAACCACAACCTGTGTATTTCACAAGAATATTACAATGTTGGCTCACACTAATTTCTCCTTTTTACCTCCCACAGCCTTTATTTATACTAAAGTCTTTAACACTTGATTACATCCTGTCTTAAACTATTCTAATGATTCATGTTTGTGAGGTTTCTCTGTGATCAAGTAAAACCCTCTTTAAGGGTTCTATGGCATTTATGTTATTTTCAAAGAAAATACTGATGCCTCTTGTATTACCTAGAGGGCTTAGACAGAAATGTGAATTTGGATGCCAATATACCTGGAAGTCCAAGGAAATACTTGAGCAATGGGACTGACTACAGTTCTGTAGAAATTGTTTCTGAGAAATCATCTGAGGTTATGAAGCAGTTGTTAGGAAATCCCAAAGAACAGTAAATGAAGGAAAAAGGAGTTATATTAATTATGATGCCTATCACGTTTGTTCTTAACCTCTATTATTTTATTTTATTTTATTGATGAGGGCTTGAATTAAATAAGGGTTACAGTGTATTAACACCCATATAAATAAATTACAGGTTTAAGTTTTGGAAACAATGTGAGGATGGGGTCACAGGGATGTAACCCCCTCTTACACTTTCCTACTAAATTAGTTTATGCATTGGCTTTCTGATCTCTGCTCCTACCTGATGTTGATTCTTGAATGTCTAATGGGAACCTCCATCTGTCCAAAACTGAGCACTTAAATATTTACCCTGAACCCTCAAACCAAGGACTTCTTCAATCTTCCCAATCTCTAATTAAAAAACATGTGTGCATCAAGTAGTCTGTACCAAATTCCGTTGTTAATTTTTTTCATTCAAATCAAAACTCTTGGTGTCTTCTTTTCCTGTTTCTCTCAAACAACACACCCAAACTACCAATCGATCTTCAGAAGATAGCTAGAATTTAGTCACTTACCCATTCATATAGCTATGAGCTTGATTCAAGCAACAATCATCACTTGCTTGGGTTGTAAAAATAGACTCTTAACTGGTCTTTCTGCTTCTGATCTTAACCTTGTTGCTACCTGTTATGAATGCAACAACTGAAGTAATCTTGTTAAACATGGGATCATGTTATTTATCTGCTGAAAACTGTTCAGGGTATTTCCATCTTACTCATGCCACTCATAGTAAAAGCCAAAGTTCTGACTATGATTTATAAAGCCCTAACTAATCTAGTTCTGTTATCTTGTATTTTTTTTTCCTATTGTTACCAGAATTTTTTTCTTCAGTAGGTCTTTGGTCTCGGGCATTCAAGGAATGAATCCCCATACCACAGATAAATGGTAAGATAGGATTTATTAGAAAGGAATACAGAAGGAGTAAAATACACCAAACCTTTTAACAGAGGGAAAGATCCAAGTCAAAAGTCTCAGCCTGGGTCCTTCATCTAGGGGTATATATATAGTCTTGAGAGTTACATTTGACCAGGACTCTGTAGGTGAAAAAAAAAAAAAAAAACTTTTTCAAAGTGAATGAGCACATTAATTAATGGATACAGTCCCTTCCACTAGGGACTAGATGAATGAGCATATTAATGAATGGATACAGTCCCTTCAGCTGGGGCAAAATACCAGGGGACCCTTCATGAAATTGCCTAGTCCTAGGAAACTTATGTGAAATTTCTCAGCCTTAGGAAATGGGGGTCCCTGTTCAGACCTGAATGGGGGAACCCTATGTCATGGTCATTCTCAGCTTCAGAAGCTGTGTGTGTGCTGGGGAGGGCAGCTTCATACCAGTTGATACTACACTTGGAAATAAGGGGAAAGAAGAGTTGGCTGGGAAGCAGCGTGCACTGTACCACGGTCTCCCTCAACTTTCTAGGAACCTGTGGGCTTCTGCTGCTCTTGCCCTTCTCCACTGCACTTGGTTCTCCAGCCCTAGAGCACCATTAGCCGGGGTGCCTCTTGCCCTGTAGCACTATATTCTTTGCTCTCTTGTACTCAGCAAACTTTGTGAGAACGTAGAGCAATGGGAACTCTCATTCATTGCTAGTGGGAATGCAAAATGGCATAAAACTTTGGAAGACAGTTTGGCAGTCTGTCACAAATATAAACATACTGACCAGAAATGTCACCCCTTCATATTTATGCAAAGGAGTTGAAAACTTGCCTCTATGCAAAAACCTACACATGAGCATTACAGAAGTTTTATCCATAAATACCAAAACTTGGAAGCAATTAAGATGTCCTTCAGTTGGTGAATGGATAAAGTACAGTTCATCTAGACAATAGAATATTATTCAACACTAAAAAGAAATGAGCTATCAAACCATGAAGAAATCTTAAATAACTATTGAATCAAGAAAGTCATTCTGAAAGGATGAATATTCTGTAATTCCAACAATATGATACTCGGGAAAAGGTAAAACTTAAAAACAATAAAAACATCAGAGATTGCCAGAATTTACAGGGAAGGGAAGGATGAATAAGTGGACCACAGAAAATTTTTAGGGCCTTGAAACTACTCTGTATTATGTTATAACAGTGGATGCATGTCATTGTATACTTCTCTAAACTCTTAGAATGTATGATACCAATAGTGAACCCTAAGGCAAACTGTGCACGTTAGGTGATTATGAGGTGTTAATGTAGGTTCATCAATTGTAACAAATGTACCACTTTGGAGGGCAATATAGACAATGCAGGAGTCTATGCCTGGTATGGAGGAAAATAATATATAGGAAACCTCCATAATAGTCTCTTAATTTTGCTGTGAACCTAAAAATTTTTACAAAAATAATTTTTTAACAATACTGGAAAGCTATACACCAAAATGCGCACATTAATTATTTCTAGATTGTGGTATTATGAGGAATTATAATTTATTTGTGTATTTTCCTATATTTTCTGATTTTTCCAGTGTGATTATCAATTGCTTTTATATTCAGAAAAAAAAATGTTATTAAAAATAAAATAGTATTAGAACCTTTTGATCTGGCAGTTGTCATGCATGTTTTCCATTATCAGGTGTAGTGCATTAATATTTTGATAAAATATATTTGTAGGGCAGTGCCTGTGGCTCAGTGAGTAGGGTGCTGGCCCCATATACTGAGGGTGGCAGGTTCAAACCCGGCCCCAGCCAAACTGCAACAACCACAGAAAAAAATAGCCAGGTGTTGTGACAGGCACCTGTAATCCCAGCTACTCGGGAAGCTGAGGCAAGAGAATCGCCTAAGCCCAAGATCTGGAGGTTGCTGTGAGCTGTAATGCCACAGCACTCTACCAAAGGCGATAAATTGAGACTATAGGTGTTCAATAAGTGTTCAATAAGTTTCACTACAGGTATTCAATGTTCAATCACATTTTTTGGCCCATCCCTGAAAATAAGCAATACCACTTACATTCTCATTATCTTATTGTATTGAGATTTTCTACCATTAGCATATTATTTTCAGGACTTTCTGTCAACAAATATACATTTTAGGAAAATTAGTAATTTCTCTAACACATGAGCAAATCTAGTTCTTTTTGTTTTATTTATATCATTGGTGTTTTGTTTGGTTTACACTAAAAACATCATCTATTGTAACACAAGATAAACAAGCTTTTAGTGAGTCTGTTTTTATATAAGTAAGACTAAAAGTCTAGACCCTGAGGGATTTCCCTGGAAATCTTCCAGGGTACGGTATCATCATTACTAAGTATTTGTCTTCTACATTTCAGATCATTCCCTTTTCTGCTTGATAAAAATATTCAGCAGCACTATGTGCTTCATTTCATGGCATTAATTCTGCTTCTATTGTCTTCAAAGCATCCTGGTATCAGCATCATGGGCTTAAATTCCTGGTTTACTGCTTCTATATTTTTCTTACAGTACATCACTTACTTTGAGGCTATTTATCTTGCTGGTCATAACTATACTTGTATATATCAGTCATACCCTCACAGGATGCATATCAATAGTTTATGCAGAACTCCCTTGTGAGAGGACTTGTATTAATACTTTTGCCAACCACTGGGGGGAGGAGGGACTGCAGTGTGGGCCAATCTATTCCAGCTCCACCCAGTTTCACATTCCTCAGGGGCTAAGAGCAGATCCCAGGCCACTGTGCATCCCTTAGAATAGTTGATGGCCTGAGGAGAGCATTGGACAGCTTCTCTAGGTAAACAAAGATCAAATACAGTATTTATCCTACTACTACTATAGCAAAGCCACCTACTGGACTGGAAGTCAAACTGCACAAAACCCAGTACAATCTTATAACATAAGCAGACAGTGCTTGAGGATACAATAAGCTCCTTGAGACCTTCCCCCTCCTGTTTTTGTAGGAGGTTGAGACTACTCACATGTCCAATACATTGCTACTACAACCAGCACCTGAGAAAACCATCACACTAAGGCTACATATGATCAAGGAATTCAGGCAGAGCCTTGGACGCCTGAAGGGACCCAGAAGCATAACCAAATGACCCTATTCCATATACATTATAGTCACATCCTCAAGAGGAAAAATGGTTTCATCCAAATGAAAGTAAATTCAAAATAAGATATGACAATTTCTCCAGATCACAGAAAACCAGTGTAACAATATTGGCAGTATGAAAAACAAACCAACCAACAAACAAAAAACAAACAAACAAAAACACGGGATGTTAAGACACCCCAAAAGTATCACATTATCTCTGTAAAAGTGGAACTTAATAAAAACTACAATTTCAAAATGCTAAATAAAGAATTTAAACTACGGATTGTAGAGTAGCTCAATGAGATCAAAGAGAAATCTGAAAACCAATATAAAGAATTAAGAAAATCTGTTCAGTATATGAACAACAAATTTACCAAGGAGATAGACATTTTAAAGAATACCAAACAGAATATCTAGAAGTGAAAAATTCATTGAAGGAATTATAAAATACAGTTTAAAACTGCAAAAATATCCTAGACCAACAGAAGAAAGAATCTCAGAATGTGAAGTGAGATATGTTGAATTAATCCAGTCAGATAAATAATTTTTAAAATGAATAAAGCCTTGAAGAACTATGGGATTATGTAAAGCATTTGAAAGTTACAAGTTTAGGTATTCCAAAAAAGGGGCAAAAATAAAAGTTTGCAAACCCTGTTTGAGTAAATAATTGAGGGAAACCTTCCCAGTCTTGCTAGAGATGCAGCTCAGAGTACCTGAGGTGAATATACTGCAAGGATTTCATCAAAAAATGTAGTCATCAGCCTATCTAGAATCAATGTGAAGTAAAAAATTCCAAAATCATTAAAATAAAAGTGTCTAGTCACCTGTAAAAAAAAAAAAAAAAAAAAAAAAAAAATCACCATCAAATAGCAGATTTTTCAACAGAAGCCTAGAAACCATTGCAATGCAGAAGAGATTGGGTGCTTATCTTCAGATTTCTTTTTTTCATGTGCAAAAGTGTTTACAGCAACTTTATTAAAGATATTCTAAAAGTAGGAACAATTCTAATGTTCAGCAGAAGAATGATTAAAAAATTGTGGTATATCCATGCAATGGAATAATACAGAACAATAAAAAGGAATCCACTGAAACATACAGCAATATGGGTGAATCCAACAGATATGTTGCACTAAACGTATTTTTTTATTCTGCATTGCTCAGCTTATTTCTGTTTTTCCCCTATTCTGGAGGTGTTTTCCCTTGCTAAGAATGGGGTCTTTGGACCCCATTCTCCTAGCAAGTGATGTTAAATATTTTTTCCTGGTCTATTGACAATTAGTCTATCTTTTTTTGAAAAGCTTCTCTTCATGGTTTTTGCCCAGTTTTTAATGTACTTGATTGATTTTTTTACTGCTCATTTGCTTGAGTTCTTTCTAAATTCTGGTTATTAGCCCTTTATTGAATGTATAGAATGTGAATATTTTCTCCCATTGGGTAGGTTGTATATTTGCTGTGTTGATTGTTTCATTGGCTGTGCAGAAGTTTTTTAATTTAACAAAGTCTAATTTGTTTATTTTTGTTTTTGCTGTGATTGCCCTTGGGGTATTTATTAATTCTTTGCCTAGGCTGATATATATGATATGATATGATATGATATGATATCCAACATATTCATCTAGAATTCTTAGGTTTCATGTCTTAGATCTAAATATTTAATCAATCTTAAATTAATTGCACGATGGTAAGAAAAATGAATGCTGTTTTCATTCTTCAGCATGTGGCTATCTAATATTTCCAGAACCCTTTTTTGAACATGGATTCCTTTTCCCAGAATATATATCGGTCTACTTTGTCAAAATAAGATGGAAATACATGGATGGTTTGATATCTGAGTTCTCTTTTCTATTCATTGGTCTACATTTCTATTTTTGTGCCAATACCATAGTGATTCGGTTACTATAGCCTTGAAGTAGAATTTACAGTCTGGTAAAGTGGTAACTATAGATTTGTTCCCTTTGTTTAAGGTAGCTTTAGCTATTCAGGCTGTTCTCTGGTCCCAGATGAAATGTACAATTATCTTTTCTAGATCTGTAAAAACAGCATTGGTATTTTGATGGGGATTACATTGAATCTATAAATCATTTAGGTAAAATAGACATTTTAGCAATGTTTATGCTGGTAATCCATAAGCATGATATGTTTTTCCATTTGTTTATGTAATCTGCAATTTCTCTCCTCAGTGAATCATGGTTCTCTTTGTAAAGATCTTTCACCTCCCTAGTTAAATACATTCCTGAATATTTTATTTTCTTTATAGCTATTATGAATGGCATTGAGTCTTTGATTTGACTCTCAGCTTAACTGTTGTTGGCATAAATGAAAGCAACTGATTGCTGTACACTGATTTTGCAAACATATTTTGCTGAATTTATCAATTCCTGGAGTCTTTTGGCAGAATCTTTAGTGTTTTCTTGGCATAAGATCATATCATCAGCAAAGAGTGCTAGTTTTACATCTTTTGTCTTATTTGGATACCCTGATTTTCTTCTCTTGTCTCATTGCTTTGGCCAGGACTCCCAGGACTATATTGAATAGACGTGTGAAAGTATACAACCTTGTCTAGTTTCAGATCTAAGTGATAATTCTTTCAATTTTTTCCCATTTTTTGTGCTATTGGCTGTGGTTTTGTCATATATGGCTTTTATTATTTGGAGATGTATTTCTTCTATGCATAGTTAGGTGAAAGTTTTTATCATGAAAAGGAGCTGATTTTTATCAAATGCTTTCTCTGTGTCTATTGAGATGATCATATGTTCTTTTGTTTTTGTTCCTGTTTATATGGTGAATCACATTTATGGATTGACATATGTTGAACCATACTTACATCCCTGGAATGAAGCCCACTTGGTTGTGATGGATTATTTATTTTTGATATATTGCTCAATTCAGTTTGGTAAAATTTTAGTGAGGATTTTTACATCTATCTTCATAAAGGATATTGGCATATACTTTTCTCTTTTGTTGTGTTCTTTCCTGGCTTTGATATGAAGGTAATACCATCTTATTAGTGTCAGTAGGGGAGGATTTCTTCCTTCATGAAGTTATTGAATAATTTTGACACTATGGGTACCAATACTTCTTTGGAGTTCTGATGCAATTCAGCTGTGAAACCATCTGGTTGGAGAGTGTTTTGTTGTTGGGATTTTTTTTATGCTTTTTCAATTTTGTTGCTTATAACTGGTTAGTTCAGGAGTCTATTTGTTTCTAATTAATCCTTGGGAGGCTGAGTGTTTATGGGAATTTGTCCATTTACTCTTCATTTTTGAGTTTATGTGTATAGAAAAGTTCATAATATTCTCAGATGATATTTTGAATTTCTGTGCTACCAGTTATAATATCTCCTTTCAATGTTTGAGCTTATTTTGGTCCTTTCTTAATATTTCTACTTAATCTAACAAGAGTTCTATTAATTTTTTTTTATCTGTTCAAGAAATTAACATTTTGTTTCATAAATCTTCAGTATTTTTAATAACAGATTAATATGAGGGTAAAATTGGTTAGGTATATTGTTTGCATTTGTTTGGCAAAATTCAAGTTGTAGTTAAGCCTTTCACCTGGAAATGTGCTGTGTGCTGTATACCCTTACACTATGAACAATACCTGAGAGCTCATCAATCCTTCTCACTCCTTTCCTCTCCTCCTTTACTCATCCCTCCTCATCCTTGACTTGATTTTAATTGTGCTTTCTTTTCTTCTTGTTTTTCTCTTGTATGGGCATGTAGATGTTCATCCATTGGTTTTGTATTAGGATTGAATACATTAGATACTTGCTTTTTCATTATTGTGATACTTTCAAAAAGAATGTTCTTCAACTTCACCCAGGCTAATACAAAAGATGTAAAGTCTCCATTTTCCATGGCTGAATAGTATTTCATGGTATACATATATCACAGTTTATTAATCCACTCATGTGTGGTTGAGCATTTGAGCTGATTCCACATCTTGACAACTGAACTGAGCTGCAAGGAATATTCTAGTGCAAATGTCCTTATGGACAAATGATTTTTTTTCATCTGAGTGGGAACATAGTAATGGGATTGCAGGATCATATGGAGGGTTTACTTTGAGCTCTTTGAGGATTCTTCAAACTTCTTTCCATAGAAGCTGTATTAGTTTGCAATCATACCAGCAGTGTTAAAGTGTTCCCTTCTCTCCACATCCACTCCAGCATCTGAACCTTTAGGACTTTGTGATGTAGGCTATCCTCACTGTGATTAGATGACATTTTAAGGTGTTTTTGATTTGCATTTATCTGATGATTAGAACAATGATAATTTTTCACATATTTATTGGCCATTCGTCTTCTTCAGAGAAAGTTCTATTCATGTCCCTTGCCCACTTATAAATGGTACTATTTGCTCTTTTCTTTATTATTATTATTAAATCATAGCTGTGTACATTAATGCAATTGTGGGGTACAATGTGCTGGTTTTATATACAATTTGAAATATTTCATCTAACTGGTTAACATAGCCTGTTTGCTCTTTTCTTGATTAGTTTGATTTGTATTTAGAGTCTAGTTATCAGTACTTTGTCAGATTCACAAATGCAAATGTCATCTCCCATTCTGAAGATTGTTTGTAAGTTGTTGTATCCTTAGCTGTTCAGAAGTTTCTTAGGTTAATGATGTGCCATTGATTTATTTTGGGGGGTTGCTGCAATTACCAAGGGAGTCTTCTTCATAAAATCTTTTACCAGACTGATTTTCTCAAGAGTTTTTCCCAAACTTCTCCTAGAGCTTTTATAATTTCATATCTTAGATTTAAATCTTTTATCTAGTGAGAGTCAATTTTGGTAAGTGGTGAGAGGTGCGGGTCTAGTTTCCATCTTCTACATGTGGCTAATGAGTTCTCCCAGTATCATTCATTAAATAAGGATTATTTTCCCCAGTGTATGCTATAGTTTGGTTTATCAAATCATAGATAGTGATATGTAAGTAGGTTCATCCTTAAGTTCTCTATTTTAACCCATAGATCTATATCTCTATTTTTATGCCAGTCAAATTCTGTTTTTGTCACTGTAGACTTGTAGTATAACCTGAAGCCTGGTAATGTGATGCCTTCAGCTTTGCTTTTATTTCCTAAAATTTCATTGCCTCTTTTTTTTTTTTTTCATATTCCATATGAAATGAAATACTGTTTTTCACATTTTTCAATGTAAGATCTTGGTGCTTTGATGGGGATTGCAGTAAATCTGTAGGCACATAGGGTAGTATGGACATTTCAATAACTGATTCTTTCCAGCCATAAGCATGGTATGTCCAGCCATAAGCATGGTATTCCATTTGCTTATATCTTCTGCTGTTTCTTTGTTCAGGGTTTCATAGTCCTCTCTGTAAAGATATGTCACATTCCTTGTTAGATATATTCCCAGTTATTTCACTGTCTTTGAATCTACTGTGAAAGGTATTATGTCTTTGAATTCTCAGCTTGACTGTTATTGGTGTGTATGAAGGATTCTGATTTGTAGACATTGATTTTGTACCTCAAGATGTAAGCACCTCAAGTGATTCCTTGATCACTTCTAGGAGTCTTTGGGGTTTTCCAAGTATAAGAACATATCATCAGCAAAGAGTAACAGTTTGACCTCCTCTGTCCCCCCTTTGAATACCTTTTATATCCTTTCTTGCCTAATGACATTGGCTAGAACTCCTAGCACTTGTTGAATAACAGTGGTGATAGTGGACATCTTTGGTTTCGGTTCTGAATGGAAATGCTTTCAGTTTTACCTCCTTCAGTAATATATAAGCAAAGAGTTTGTTATAGATGGCTTCTATCAGTTTAAGAAATGCCCCATCTATGCCTATTTTCTTAAGTGTTCTTAGAAAAGTGTGCTGAGTTTTGGTGAATGCATTTTTTTGGCTTCCATTGACAGGAACATATAGTCTTTGTTTTTGCTTCTATTTATGTAGTGAATTGCATTTATGGATTTATATGATGAACCAACCTTGCTTCCCTGAGATAAAGTTGGGTGCATTTTGTTTGCTAGTATTTTGTTTAACATTTTTCATCAATATATATTGATAATGGTCTACAGTTTTCCTTTTTTGTTGTGTCCTTTCCTAGTTTTTGTATTAGGGTAATATTTGTTTTATAGAATGTGTTGGGGAGGGTTCTTATGTTCTCTACATTTTGAAATAGGTTCTGAAATATAGGTAGGAGCTCTTTGAAGGTTTAGTAGAATTCTAGTGTAAAACTATCTGGTCTAGGACTTTTCTTTTTTAAAAGGTTTTTTTTTTTATTTTTTTAATTTTGGTACTTAATATTGCTCTGTTCAAAATTTCCAATTCTTTCTGATTGAGTGTAGGGATGTGGTGTGATTCGAGGTATTTATCCAATTTTTCCATGTTTTCAAATTTCTGAGTTTTTTTTTTTTTTTTTTTGTATTTCTCAGCAATGATCTTTTGTATCTCTGTGGTACTTGCTGTTATTTCTCCTTTCTCATTTCTGAGTGAAGTTATTAGAGAAGATCTTATTTTTATGTTTCTAGTTACTCTGACCAAGAGCTTATTATTTCATTAATTTTTGCAAAGAAACAAGAGTTACTTTTGCTGATCTTCTGAATAGCTCTTACGTTCTCAATTTTAGTTAGTTCTGCTCTAAATTTTAGTTAGTTCTTTCTCCCTCCCATGTTTAGGTTTTATTTACTTATCCTGTTCTAGTTCCTTAGTTCATATTATTAGATTGTTAATTTGTGATATTTCTTGCTTTTTGATGTAGGCATGTAAACCTATGAATTTTCCCCTTAGGGCTGCTTTTGCTAAATCCCAGAGATTTTGATAAATTGTGTCCCCTTTGTGATTTAGTCCAAGTAATCTTTTGATTTCCATCTTAATTTCTTCCTTAACCCAATAATCATTTAGTAGAAGGCTGTTTAATTTTCATGACTTTGTGTAGAATTGATTTTTTTTGTTGTTGTTGATGATTTCTATTTTTATTTCACAATGGTCAGAGAAGTACATGGTATAATTTCTATTTTTTTTAATTTTTCATATTTTTGTGGGCTAAGATGTGATCGATCTCAGAGTTCCACAAGATAATGAAAAGAATATATATTCAGTAGTTTGATGGTCGTTTGCTCTATAATTGTCTAATAGGCCCATTTGTTCCAGAGTCTCAGTTAAGTCTAGTGTTTCTTTCTTTTTTTTTTTTTTCTTGGAAAATCTGTCTACTTCTGTCACTGGGGTGTTGAAATATCCAGCAGTCATGTTTCTGTTTATCACTTTTTTAGATCTAGTATGATGTGTTTAATCAATTTGGGCTCTCTTGTATTACATGCATAAAAATTTAGGATTTTTGTTACTTCTTGATGAATTGCTTCCTTTACCATTATTTAATGACCATCTTTGTCTTTCTTTACTATTGCTGATTTGACTTCTATGCTGCCTAAAATGAGAATGGCTATACCTGCTTCCTTTTGATTTCCATTTACATGGAATATTTTTTTCACCTTGAGTCTGTATGAGTCCTTATGTATTAGATGTGTTTTCTGGGGACAAAAATACTTGGCTTATATCCATTCAGCCAGACTATCTATTTTGTGTGGAGAATTCAAGCCATTTGTATTTAAAGAATTGATAAGTGGGTTGCATTTCTGCTCATCCTTTTGGGTGGAATTTTGTTGCTTTGTTTTTCCTTTTGAGCCATTTTTTTAATATATACTAGCTCCAAGCATTAGCTTCTAGTTGATTTTACACTGATGAGTTTTCAATGTGCTAACCAATGTATAATGTAGATGTCAGTACTTCCTGGATGGCAGGTATGGTTTGGACAAATTCCTTCAGTGTTTGCTTCTCTGAAAAAGTATTTATCTCTCATATAGGAAAAATTAAATTTTCAGGATACAAAATTCTAGGATAGCCATTGTCCTAATTAAGAATACTGAATTTAGGGCCCCAATCCTTTCCGGCTCAGAAGGTCTCAGTTGAGAGTCTGCAGTTGGCCTAATTTATTTTCCTTTATAAGTTACCTAATGCTTTAACCTCGTGTCTTGCAGTAGTTCTTCCTTCATTTTAACCTTTGTCTAGTATGATGACTATGTGACTCAGTGATTGCCTTTTTGTGATGAAACTACCTGGTGTTTGTTAAGCTGATTTCTGGACATGTAAATTTCTAGAAAGACTATGGAAAATAGAGGTTTTCCAGACCCTTTTTTTTTTTTTTTTTTTTTCATGATCCCATATTTCTTGTAGGCTCTGTTCATTCCTCTTTATTCTGCTTTTTATCTTTGATTGGTTTATTTAATTTTAAGGTGTTGTCTTTAAGCTCAGAGATTCTTTCTCCACCTGGTCTAGTTTATTCTTTTTTTTTTTTTTTTTGCAGTTTTTGGCTGGAGTTGGGTTTGAAGCCACCACTTCCCTGGTCTAATTTATTCTGAAGACTTTCCACTTAGTTTTGTATTTCCTTCAATGAATTCTTTTTATTTCTAGAAGTTATACTTGATTTTTTTTTATAGTTCAGTATTATTAGTGAATTTATTATTTATTTCCTGAATTTATTTTTGTGGTTTATATGTGTTGGTTTTCTATTTTTTCGTGAATTTCATTGAGCTTAGCAATAACCAATATTTGAAATTTTTTACCTTTCATTTTAATACTTTGATTTTGGTTAGTTTTCATTGCTAGAGAGCTGTTGTTTTCTTTTGGGGATGTCTCTTCAATTTGATTCTTTATACTTTGAGAGTTATTTTGCTTATTCCTTCTCATCTAGAGCATTTGTTGTTTCTTATTTTTGGATATTCGTTTGCTTAGATGATGACATACCTATTTGTATCTCTGAGATAGTAGATGGTGCTTGTGGCTGAAAATCAACCACACTCTGTATGATCAAATCAGTAAATGCTGTAAAGGGCATGAAAATTGACCTTCTTGCCAATAGGAGGCACTTTCTGGAAGGAATAAGCTCCAATGTTTCCTTGAGATCCTGTAACCAGCTCTAGTCCCTAAGAGAAGCACTTGAAAACCCCAGGTGATGAGTGGTGCCCTCGAACTTTCTGCTGTGTCCTTATTTTCTGCCTCAGTAGAGGTGATTGGGGGAATGAGGCTGGGAAGTACTAGGTTAGGCAAGCATGCCTTCAACCTCCACAAAATATGGCAAAAGATCTTATTCAGCAGGGATCAAATGTCTGCTCTCAACTTCTGAATATAGCCACCAGAGAGGGGCTGAAGTGGCCGCACCAAGCCATGAAGTCTGATTGAGTAGGTGAGGCCATCTGAGAGTCATAATATGCCAGATTGAAGCAGGTCTTACTCCTTTCCACTCTCCCCTAATTTGTGGTTTCTTCCCTTGTGTCTGGCACTAGACATCAGCTCAAGCCAGCCAATCTCTCCCATGACTGTGATGTAGGCCAGTAGTTTCCCTTCTCAGCATCCTGGCGTAAGCTCATATCATGGCCTTCCTGTGGGTGGAGGGGTACCCTATGAGAACACTGAAGTTAGGTTGCACACTGCACTCTCCTTCAATCTGTGTGGGCACCATTGCCTCCCAAGAAAAATTCAAAAATCTCCCTTCAATGTGATTGAGACCTGTAGGTATAGGATCTGGCCTGTAGGCCCAGCCCTGGGTCCCCCCCCCCCTAAAATAAATCCCTATCCATACCAGGGAAAAGCATTCTGGTCCCAAGTTTCTCATAGGTTCCCAAACATGTTTAATGTTGTTCCGCCTTGTGGCATGCATCACTCTGATGGAGGTACCATCAAGCAGCATCAGAAGCAGGCAGGAGGCTCACAGTCTGAGCACCCCTCAGTCTGCTGTAGGAGCCAAGAGGAAGGGTCTGAGTGCCACTCTCTATGGAAGCTTCACTGTTGTGACTTTATTGTTTCTTGGCAGCCATGGGTCATGGAGGGGAAGGGGAGAAAAAGAATCTAGATGGAGGAAATTTAACACTCTGGTTATGTTCTTCCCTTCCTCTGGGAGATTGCCCACCCAGAATGTCCAAGCACTGGAGTTACACAGATCATATGGAAACCATTGGATCCTTGTGGCTCTTGCAGTCTGGGTCAGAGTTAAAAAAGGACTTTGAGGGAATGGACAGGATGAAACATGAGACGATGAAGCCCCTTGGTGAGGACACAGGCACATGGTGTTTAGAGAAGCAATATGGTACATGGTGTCCTGGCTCCAGTCTGTAGAGATGGGAGCTTCCCTGGATGGGGAAACTAGGAACTAATTGGAGAGTTCAGCTTATTGGCAGCAGCAGCTTCTGGGCTTATGTGAGTAGAAAGTCTTTCTAGCAGCTTGGGGACCCACCAAGTTTCAAAGATGGGAGGGAGGAAGAAACAAACCACTCCACCTACACTTTTATTTATTTATTTTTTTATTGTTAAATCATAGCTGTGTACATTTGTTCAATCAAGGGGTACAATGTGCTGGTTTCATGTACAATCTGAAATATTATCATCAAACTGTTCAACGTAGCCTTCATGTCATTTTCTTAGTTATTGTATGTAGACATTTGTATTCTGCATTTAGTAGGTTTCGCCTGTACTCATTCTAAGATGCACCGTAGGTGTGGCCCCACCCATTACCCTCCCTCCACCTTAACCGCTCCCCTCCCTTCCCCTCCTTTGGCACTTTTCCCGATTCTTGTGCTATAGTTGGGTTATAGCCTTCATATGAAAGCTATAAATTAGTTTCATAGTAGGGATGAGTATATTGGATACTTTTTCGTCAATTATTGAGATACTTTGCTAAGAAGTATAGGTTCCAGCTCCATCCATGTAAGCATGAAAGAGGTAAAGTCTTCATCTTTCTTTAAGGCTGCATAATATTCCATGGTATACATGTACCACAGTTTGCTAGTCCATTCGTGGGTCGATGGGCACTTGGGCTTCTTCCATGACTTAGCAATTATGAATTTGGCTGCAATAAACATTCTGGTACAGATGTCTGTGTTATATTGTGATTTTTGGTCTTCTGGGTATATACCTAGAAAAGGAATTATAGAATCGAATGGCAGGTCTATTTTTAGATCTCTAAGTATTCTCCAAACATCCTTCCAAAAGGAACGTATTAGTGTGCATTCCCACCAGCATTGTAGAAGTGTGCTCTTTTCTCCGCATCCACGCCAACATCAGTGTTTTTGGGATTTTGTTATGTGGGCTACTTTTACTGGGGTTAGGTGATATCTCAAAGTAGTTTTGATTTGCATTTCTCTGATGATTAAGAATGATGAGCATTTTTAAATGTGTCTGTAGATCGTGCATTTGTCTTCTTTAGAGAAGTTTCTCTTCAAGTCCTTTGCCCACCCTGAGATGGGATCACGTGTTCTTTTCTTGCTAATACGTTTGAGTTCTCTGTGGATTCTGGTTATTAAACATTTATCGGAGGTATAACCTGAAAATATTTTCTCCCATTGTGAGGGCTGTCTGCTTGCTTTACTTACTATGTTCTTGGCTGTGCAGAAGCTTTTTAGTTTGATCAGGTCCCAGTAGTGTATTTTTGATACTGCTTCAATTGTCTGGGGAGTCCTCCTCATAAAATATTCACACAGGCCGATTCCTTCAAGTGATTTCCCTGCACTTCTTCAAGCATTTTTATTGTTTCATGTCTTAAGTTTAAATATTTTATCCAGTGAGAGTCTATCTTAGTTAATGGTGAAAGGTGTGGGTCCAGATTCAATCTACTACAGGTTGCCAGCCAGTTCACTCAGCACCGTTTGTTAAATAGGGAATCTTTTCCCCACTGACTGTTTTTAATTGGCTTGTCAAAGATCAAATAATGGTAAGTAGCTAGATTCATCTCTTGGTTCTCTATTTTGCTTCAGACATCTACTTCTCTGTTTTTGTGCCAGTGCCATGATGTTTTGATCACTATCAATTTATAGCACAGTCTCAGGTCTGGTAGCATGATTCCTCCTGCTTTTTTTGTTTATTTCTGAGTAATGTTTTGGCTATTCGAGGTTTTTTTCTGATTCCATATAAAACAAAGTATTATTTTTTCAAGATCTTTAAAATACAACAATGGAGCTTTGATAGGAATTGCATTAAAATTATATATTGC
>CAUYPK010008744.1:0-27231 GCA_963574355.1 Loris lydekkerianus | reverse complement strand
TTATAATACAAAATCTCATGATCCTATTGCCCCCAGATAAACCTGCTCTGATTCACCATATATATGGCGATCATTTTAAATTTTCCTACAACTAAAATCATCTTGCCCATACCTGTCTCAGGTGGGAGAGTTTAAAAGGTCTCTCTGGCAAGTGGATCATAGGGATCTGGTGACAACTCAGATATGACTTGCTCTGGTGCTCCGTGAAGTCAGGAGGACCCACCCAGCAAATAGATTAGTCTGGGAAGGTTGATTGCCTCCTTCCCCACCTTGCACCTCTGTCACACCCAGTCACTGATAGCCCCGCAGGGCTGTGACCCAGTTGCCTCTAGTGAACAGATACTCCAAGGGTTTGCACCTGCCTGAATCACAAGGAAATCTATATCTGCTCAGCCAGGCCGCTGTGCTCTGCCTCTATCCAACAGGGGAAGGTGAGGCCTGACAACCTCAGGCCTTTTGGAAAGATGTTTGGAGAACACTTAGAGATCTAAAAACATATCTTCCATTCAATCCTATAATTCCTCTACTACTTCCTATACCCAGAAGACCAAAAATCACATTATAACAAAGATATTTGTACCAGAATATTTATTGCAGCCCAATTTATAATTGCTAAGTCATGGAAAAAACCCAAGTGCCCATCGATTCACAAATGGATTAATGAATTCTGGTATATGTACACCATGGAATATTATGCAGCCTTAAAGAAAGATGGAGACTTTACCTCTTTCATGTTTACATGGATGGACCTGGAACATATTCTTCTTAATAAAGTATCTCCAGAATGGAAGAAAAAGTATCCAATGTACTCAGCCCTACTATGAAACTAATTTATGGCTTTCACATGAAAGCTATAACCCAGTTATAACCTAAGAATAGGGGGAAGGGGGAAAAAGAGGGGAGGGAGGGTGATTGGTGCATCTTACAAGGGTACATGTGAAACTTAGTAAATGTAGAATGTAAATGTCTTAACACAATAACTAAGAAAATGCCAGGAAGGCTATGTTAACCAGTGTGATGAAAATGTGTCAAATGGTCTATAAAACCAGTGTATGCTGCCCCATGATCGCATTAATGTACACAGCTATGATTTAATAATAATAAAAAAGAATACCAGTCAAAGTGGGCCCTAATGATCTCATTTTAACTTGATTACATCTGTAAAGGCCCTGTTTCCAAATCAGGTCACACTCTGAGGAACTTGGGGTTAGGATTCCAACATAGAAAATTTTAGGGAGGACGATATTCAACCTATAACTACAGGCAACGGACCCAGGGTCAAAAATTAATTAGGATTCTCCACAACAAGAATTTAGAAATTGGTTGCCATCTCAGAACCAAGGAGAATGGCAGGTACATCCCCTGCTGAACTGCATAGCTGTATCACCCATGGTTGTGTGGGTGTCTCTTGCAGCTGGTACAGGGCTAGACTGTCCCAAAGGGAGAGAGCAGTTGGGGTCAAGCCCTCTGCCAGTACAGTGAGTGAAGAGCACTGCAACAGCCAAGAATGAAGCCAGGCACAAGGCCTCAGACTTGGATATCTCTAGGTCAAGGCCTGATTTCCTTTTCCTTCTTAGCCACTTAATCCTCTCTCCCACTGTTGAGATGCTCTCCCTGTTCAGGGCTGGGGTAGGGGATTCCTGGAGAGATAAAAAATCTGGCTGTGGAAGAGGTCCCTCATGACTAATAGGGGAGAGGGCGATTGCAAGGAAACAGCTCTGGAGAATAGGAGCAGCTCAAGGGAAATTGCTGGAAGTAGGATGAGACTGGGGAGAGCCTCAGAGGAGCAAGTCTTTGCTCATAGGAGAGTCTGATACTATCTGGGGAGCAAGGTTCAGGTCTTCCAGGAAAGCAGGGACCAGAAAAGGAAGTTGTTCCTGGCAGGCCCCCAGGGCAGGAAACCTTAAATCATCTTGTGGAAGGGGCAGTTGTAGTCAAAAGAAAAGTGTGATCCCTCTGTACCCTGCCCATCAGGAAGGCAGGGTCCCTTGAGGATATGAGGGATGCCAGGGGAGCCATTTGTAATCCCTGGAGGGCAAGAGTGGTAAACAATGGGAATGTGTTCTTCCTGCTTCCTCATTGGCCCTCTTCTTTTGAGCTTCAGCTAATGCAAATCTTTTCTTTCTTTCTTTTTTTTTTTTTTTTTTAATAATTCTTGCTGGCAAGTTCCCAGGGCAGATAATTCCCCATCAGTACATCATGAACACCAAGGTGGTTATTTTCAAATTAATGGTTTGAAACAAAATACAAGCATTGTTGTTGAACTAAGGGCTGATAGATGGCAAAGGCACAGTGTCTAATAGCTAAGTGCAAACCTTGCAATGACAGCCACAAGATTTCAAAATAATAATAATTTGCATTTCTATAGCACCTTTCATCTGACTAATGAGCTTAACACAATTAATTCATTAATTTATTATGCTCTCCTAAGCAGCAGAGAAGTAAGGGTTGCTTGAATAATTTTTAGCTTATAGAAACTATGGCAGGGAAAAGGACTGTGCTGGTGGCAGGGCCACAGTTCAAGAAACTCTATGCCCGCCACTCCAAGAATCATGGCAAGGGAGAAAAATCTATGCATGATGTGAAGGCTTTTCCTGCCTAAAAGGTATGAGGTAAGCAGAAAACTAAGATGGCCCCTAAGATTCCTGCTCCTTACTTTATAACCCCTCTTCAATGTCGGCAGGACCTGTGGATAGAATGAATGTCACTTGTGTGATTAGGTTACATTATATAGCAAAAGTGAAAAGATTTTTTAGAAGTGATTAAGGGCTCTAATTTGTTTGATTTGAGTTAAGCAAAATGAAGATAATTCTGGGTGGGCCTGACTTAATCAGGCAAGTCTTTGGATAGAGGGTCTAGAGGACAGACTCTGTCTCCTGCTGTCCTTGAGGAAGCAAGGTGACTTGAGTTCTACAGTTGCAAGGAAATGGATTCTGCCAACAACCTGAGGCAGCTTCAAAGAAGACCCTGAGCGGCAGCTGATCACAGCTCTAATCAGTACCTTGACTGTAGCCTTGTGAGACCCTGGGTAGAGGATCCACCTAACTCATGCCCAGACTCTTGCCCCAGGGAAACTGGGAGATAATCCATGCTGGTGTTGCTTTAAGCCACTAGGTTTGTGATAGTTTGTTACCAAATTATAGAAATCAACAAGAGGCATTACCCATACCTTACAGATTTTTTGTTTTGTGTTCTGAGCTGGTAAAGATTGTGGATTTGAACAGACAGTTAAATGTAAAGCTGAAATCTCAAATAGAGGAAATGTATTTTCTCCAGATGTGTCCCCAAACAGTGCGATCTCTCATAGAGAGCCATTATTTCCCTCAAAGACTTAATGGAATCATGAGGCATGAGTGCAGGTCTTCCTGGACTCACATGCAAACCTGGGCTTCCTCTTTGCCCCCAGATAAAGATTATACTCTAAGAAGGGTAATAAGGCACTTGCATGTCTTAACTCATAAGGGGATACAATTCACACTTGAAGGTTAGGTTAGTAAAGATTAAAATTTTTTTGTGCATGACTATTTTTGTTGGTAATAGATTCCATAGCGATTTGAAGGATATTCAGGGATCCAAGGAGTACAATATAGAGTCTGATATGAGCTCCCAAGCCCAAATGCCTATTGGCTTTTGAATGACCTTTGATGACCTGCCAAAGACAGGCTGTGGGCCCAGAAATTCAGCACCATGCACAACGATTCAGTCCATCAATGCCAGGATACTCTTGGGCAGGCATCCTCAAACTTTTTAAACAGGGGGCCAGTTCACTGTCCCTCAGACCGTTGGAAGGCCAGGCTATAGTTAAAAAAAAAAAAAAAAAAACTATGAACAAATTCCTATGCACAATGCACATTTCTTATTTTGAAGTAAAAAACAAAACGGGGACAAATATAATTCATACCGCTTCATGTGGCCTGTGGGCCTCAGTTTAAGGATGCCTGCTCTTGGGGATTTGAGGTACAGCCCAGCCAGAAGATATTTGGTTATAAAATTGCTTCATAATCCTGATGGCAGATTGAAGTCACTTGGAGAGCTTTACAAACTATCTATGTGGGGTTGATGGTTGGAGCATGGGAGTTATATCCAAATTGACTCGATCTGAGTTTATGGGGTGAGCTCCAGGAACTATAGGATTTGAAGCCCAGTCAAGGTGATGGTGCCCTGTGTCAGTGTGGGAGATGAATTTGGCCTGAGGTCAAGAGCAAGGGCAGAGGCCATGTTCCCAGAAGGCTAGAGTATGAAGGTTGAGGAGGCAGCCAAAAGGGCAGGAGCTTGGCCTACGCACCAACAGGGCACTACAGGTGTTTGAGCTACACCTTGAGAGACCTAGCTGTTTCCCAGTGAAGGCAATGATTTGGGATGTGTTTGGTGGCTATCATGGGACTTTCTCAGTGAGTCTAGGCCAGGACTTGGTCATATTAAGGTTCTCTGGGAGGATACCTTAAATGGAGCTAGCCTCTAGTCTTTGTCAGTTGACCCTTTAGAGCCCCTTCTTGCTGTCTGGTGTAGCAAATTTGAAGAATTTGGGGGCTGATCAAGGAAAGCAGCACACAACAAGCTTTATTTGGGTGATTCTTTGACAGGTTTGCTTGTGGAGGGGTGAGGGATGTTCTTTATAGGATGACGTCTTCCAGAGGCTTGGGTGCAGAGACCACCCTCAGGAAGGAGGGGAAAAATAAGGGGCAGAAAATAGGCTTCCATGTCTAGGTGATGTCACTCAGCAGCTCAATGGGGACTCTCTAAGTTAGACAGCTCTGAAGGGCAGCTGTGGCTTGAAGTCTTTTGTAGCCTCAGGGTGATGTGATCTATGCCTAGCAGATGTCAGGCACGGTTTCATGGGATATGCAAAGCAGGCAGGCTCTAAATGGCTAAAAAATTGCTTATTTGAGCTATATTTAAAATAACTAGATGTGTAAAATTTTGAGTTTGGTGCCGGGGCGTTTGAGGTAACCAGTCCTGGCTTGCTGTGAGGAAGTAAACAACACGGAGGCCATACACTGAGGCCAATGATTGATTACCCACTTACATAATGCTGGAAAGATTTATCCCCTTTTCTTAGTCCGTAGCTTTTTATCCTGGAAATACTCTGGCCCAACAAAGATGTAGGGAGGAGCTTTCTAAATAAACTTTTGTGAGAGAAGCTTCATTCCTTCTCCATGGATCATTGCTATGTCCTCAGAGTGGGGAATCTGAGAGAATCTCAAATCCCCACCATCAACCTCTGCTCAGGTCCAGCCATGCCCAAGAGAATGTTTCCAGAGAGGTCCATCCCTCCTCATGAGTTTCTCCTCACTATTTTTGCCCTGCAGCAGGGCCTATCTTGTTTGGGAAATGAGAATATGTTCAACTGAATTGTGGTTTGAGCTAACTGGAAAATTTCTAGTGAGTTACAATAGCATGAAAGGAAATCCCTTCCCTGCAGAAGAATACCCTGAGTTTGAATTCCTGCGGGATGTTTTCTCTAGAGCCTTAGAAGCACTATTATCTCCTGTTCCCTGAGGAAGGTGGGTGGGATACACAAAAAACTGGGCTTTTTCTCTGATAAGCCCAGAAGAGTGATTCTTCATTTTTTTTTCAAATGAGGACCAACAAGGGAGCTTTAAAAGATACCGATGTCAGTGGCCTCTGACACAGACCAATGGAATCAGAATTTTGGAGGCTGAGACTTAGCATTTTCATTTTTAAAAGTCCCTCCCTGGTATTCCTCAGGGTGGAGAGTACCAGGCCTAGAGAGACAGAGATTAAAAGTCATTTCCTGCATCATACTGGCCTCTTCAGGTCACAGACGAGTTTGTGTGACTGTCAATCTCAACAGATGCCAAGCGCATGGAAAAGGCCCTGACTACATATGTCAATTTCAAATGCCTGTAGGTGAAACATACAGGCCAAATCCCCCTTACCAAATTGAGCAGAGACCTCTTGTGTCTTAGCTAAAGTTCTTACTATTTTATTTATTTTATAAAAATAAGGAAGGGAGGCAAAATCTTCAATCTAAGCCTAAAATATCTTTCTTAGAGAAACTCAAGAAGCTAAACATGTTCTCCCTTCAAAATATGAAGCTTAGTGTACTCCTAGCTCTCCATGTGACACACTCTGTCACAGGCTATTGACTTGTGGCACATCATCTGCTAGACATACAACCTTGAACTTGCCTCACTACTCTTACATCCTCAGAGTCATATCCCAAAGTGGGGGTCAGGGACTTACCCCATCATTTTGTGTGTGTGTGGGGGTACTTGGGGAGGTGTATTTGTTTTTGTGGGACAATACAACACATAAAAACAAAACAGCCATGGGGTCAATGCCTGATCCCCCATTGGTATGTGATTATTAAGTCTTCTGTCCTTGATAGTGACAGTGTCAGAGGAAATCATTTGGTGCCAAGAAGGAATGGAGGATGAGAAACACTCGTCTATATGACATCTTGCTTATCTCTGAGTAACAAGGTAAAGGCTGATATTATCAACTTCATTTTTTACAGGAACAAAAGTGGGGTCTAGAAATTTTAGGTGTCTCCCTTAAGTCAGTCTGTGAGAACCCAATCTAGAATCCTGCCTCAAAGCCCAAGACACCGACTCCTCTGCAATATGCTGCTTCCCTTCTGAACCAATGCTTGTATAATACTTTAGAGGCAAGGAGCAGCAGTTAGACCAGGGCTCGGCCTGTCTTAGACCTACCAATCCAAGACATGACTATCATCCCAATCAGACTCATTGGCCATGAATGTGGTGCCATTTCTTCTGTTTGATACTTCCAAGCATAAGGGGTCTCACCTCACCAAACCTTTCCTGAATTGCTGACCCCACCTGTGCTGTAGTCCCAGACTTCATGGGAAAAGGTGTTTCTGGAAAGCTGGCCCCATGCCTTTCCTGTAGAGAATTCTGGAAGAATTGAATGAAAATCATCCCTGAGGGTTCAGGGCCATTCTTTACTTTTGTTTCTCCAGTGAAAATAATATATGCTATAAGATCAATAGCGTTATTAATAATGGGAAGCAGTAGGTGTAGTGGTTATGGTGAAGGCCTTTGGAGCAGTACTGGTCTAAATTTTGGCTGTGTAACTTTAGTCAAGCTGCATAACTTCTTTGTTTCTCCATGTTGTCATCTCAACAATGGAATATCTTACTACCTATCTCCTAGGGCTATTCAGAGGATTGCATGCATTAATATATAAGCAAGTGCAAGGACAGTATCTGACCAGTATTGTCCTACTGGTGCTTGTACATGCTACACAAACTGATCAATTAATCATAACCCTAATTTTAAAAAATGTCATTGTGCGTATTCCCTCCCAATTTTTCTATACACGTGTTTATACTTTTACACAGGCATGATCATAATTTATGGCATCTGAGTTTTTGAGTGTAGAAAACAATTTGATTGATTGAGAACAAATTTATAATTGATTTTACTCTATTTCTCAGATCAATTACTTCTTAATTATCTCACAAGGAAAATGTTCATATTTACAGATATTGTGAGCTTCACGTTTTGGAAAGGATTTGGAATTTGCAGCGGTAGTGTTACAACTGTCAGTTGTAAACACATTTAACTACTTTAGTGTTCACACTTGGACTATGACTGTGATTACGTGGTGTCAAAATATGTGGCCAAACCAAATGTAGTTCATTTGTTCACAGGAAATACAGCCAAGTCGATTGTTAATGTTTCATTTACTGGCAGGTGTTTTGAGCTGTATCGTCTTAGCACTGCAATTCTTCACTTAGCGTGACTAGAAAATACATCCCATATTAATGAAATTTCTACATATCTGAAACTTACTCTTTAACCATCCAGAAAACGTCTAATATTTGGAAGAAAATAGTTCTAAAATATATGGCAGCAAAAGTTTCTGCCTTAGTACAAAGAGTGTGCTTCAGATAACCTTTCCCTGCAGACTTTCAATCATTATTGTGAGCTGAAATTACTTCTCTTGCTGCCCGCCCAGGCTAGTAGCTGCATCCCCCTGCGGAAAATGGCCACTGTCGCTGTGCTTTGAAGTTTTTAGCGTAGTTTTATAATTTCCTCTGTCTCTTCTCTCAGCATCTACTGCAGTTATAACTTCATACTTTGTAAGCTTTTATGTGCTGTGTACTAGGAATCCAGACGACTAAACATTTCACAATTTTCTCTTAAATGGGCTCTGAATGATGGTCCAAGGATCTCCCTTATAAAATGAATTGACTTTGTGAGAGTTGCTTTCTTTATGGCCCTCAGTTTTACAGCTGTTGAGGTAAATGAGGGGCACTGGCTATGTATTATAATGCGAGAGAGGTGGTAACAGGGTACTCTGGCTGGTAGGTTTGGAAGCAGAATAATCTGTCTAAAATGAGATTTTCATAAAAATTTTATTTTGCATTTTTAAATAATTCAATGCATTGGCAGTATAGTTAATGCCTCTATGAGAGAAACCAACGCACCAGCTCAGCCAATATCATTTTTACAGAGACATCTTGTTGGAAAACAACAAAACCACATTAAAATGTTTGTACACAGAGTTACCGTACTGAGAACAAAGCACCAACAAAACGCTTGTGCGCTACACATTTGAAATGCAAAGCCACACAGGCAGATATAGTTTTATACATAGAAAGCACATGAAACTAGGTTTTAAAAACCAGATAACATTTCATTAATTGACTGATGTTAGAACAGTTTACCCTGAACTATACAGGATTTTGGAACTTGCTGAAATTCTGACGAGACGAGCATGCTTGTTAAGGACGGTGACAGTTGGTGGATGTGCAATGAGTATGAACACTGGAAACCTCCACCCATGAAAAGGTGCCTCAAAAGACCAATTAGATTTTGTTCAAGCCAAGGAGGGCACTTTCTGAATGATCACTGAAGTTTCAATGATCAATGAGCCCTGGGGTACCCCTGGGGAAAGGGTCTTCCCCTTGGGGCAGGACCTCAGAAAGTTTTCTTCTTAGGAGCCAGGCTAAGTTTTTCCTGATGGCTCTGCACTTTGCTCACTTGGAGAGAGTGCAGGCCAGATAGCAGCCTCGAGAATTTGAGCTATAGCTTAGAGCAAGCCCACTGCAAACCTGAGGGCTCAGCTCATGTGGCTGCAGCTGAGGCAGCCTCCATCTTCCATCCTATGTGTCTTGACCCACAATTTTCTCTTGGAAACTCAGTTGAATTCAAACAGAGGCTCTTCCCTCTTAAGGGCCAGTGGAATCCACTTAATTGAACTATGATATTATGACAAAAGCTTCCAAGAGGAGAAACGTTTTCATTTCAAATCATTGCCTTCCTATAGTAATGTAGCCATGGACTCCTGGAACTGTAAGACAATGTTTTTCAAGAAGGGAAAGCTAAGATTTCATGAAAGACAAGAAGCCAGACATGGCACACATGCATAAACACATTACACGCACACGCACACACTGACGACATGCTTTCTTGGTGCAGCGACATGGTGTGAGCGAGCACCCACACACACTAAGAGTACGATGACAATTAAATTCCCATTTGTATCCCAGTTACTCAATACATATTTTCCATGACACTTAAATATACAAAGTTTCTGGTTAAAATGTGCACAAAAATGTCTTTTTTTTTCCCCCAGAAGAACAAGAGAAAGATTATAGAGTCACATTTTCCTTTACGACATGTTGGGCTTATCTTTTTGATTCCTATATACAGGCTAATAGGGACATGAGGAAACTCTTCAAATGAGCACACAAGACGTGAATGTGCGTCTTAGATACAAAGCAAACACACGCACGACAGACCGGGCAGAAGACATCCCTGGCAACTCTCGGGAGTATTTTGCATGTCTTAGTCAAGTTACTTACTGGGAAAACAGGGGGAGTCATTTGCTAAACTGCAATAGGTCTCAGAGAATATTGATAAAGTGCTCCTCTGCAAAACTACTTCTGTTGTCCTTGTCATTTTTCAGTGTGGGCTGTGAAAAGGCCCAATGAACATGCAGTGTTCTCTGGAAAACCTTCAACATTTGCCTAGATTTTATTCCTGGCCTATGTATTGGTCTAATGCAGATTTAGCAAAGACTCTAGATTTCAATATTTTAATGAGGGAGTGGTGTTGTGAGGGAGGGAGGAAAGGAAGAAGGGAAAGGGAGACAGTTATCCTATTGCAATCAGAATATTACTTCAGTCAATAATGAAAAAATCACCCTCAAAAAAAAAGAAAAAGGAAAAGGAAAAAAAAAGGTTAACCTATAAAATGTCTTGACTGGAGTGCTCTGGGGAAATTTCTTGAACAGAGATTTGCTGTTCATACTTATAATGGTTACAACATCTGAAGCTGTCTGCCATTGCCAGGCCTCCACCTATAAAGTTCATTGAAAAACTCTGATATAAAAACACTTGTCTCATCTGCCTGCAACCACTCCACTTGCTCCAAAATTATGTAGCAAAGGTCAAAACACTGCTCCACAAAGTTATACAATTGGACAAATGAATTCAAGAGACTAGTATTTATACTGCCATGTAATAATGCAGTTATTATATTATCATGATTTCATAACACAGCATGCCTTTCCAGGGGGCATGTTTTAAATTAGGACACATCTATTTTTATTAATCTGTTACGTCTTAAAAGCATGAACAAGTACAGTTTAGAAGCTCACATTTAACTACGCATTTGTTTGCAGAAAGAACACTAGCAAGAAAGCAAAAGCCAGAGCCAGAGAGAGAGAAACAAGTAACAACCATCACGGCCACAGCCACCAGCGCCACCACCACCACCACAGAAAGGAAAGCAAAGAACACGTCACTCATCTAACCACATGTGCAAAGGGGGAGAATTATAGGTATCTTCTGATCCCAGTGAGTGTTTCCGAGCATAACCTCTATGAGGCCCACCACTGACATATTCATTTTATGGTAGACGATACTACAACAGATAATCTTCAGAATCACTACTCTGATGAAAACAGGAATCAAAACAGCAATTTGTAGAATTGAATAAATGTGAAACATTTCCTCTCAGACATTTCTTTTTCTAAAATATCCAGAGAGTAGAATTATTCCGGAAGAAAACTAGATATTTGACAAATTGTCTTGAGACAGGATCGATCTCATTTTTTAATATTCATGGCTGAATATGATTAATAAGTGAGGATGGCTTTGCAACAAACAGAATAATGTTAAACATATTTCTAGCTCTTTGTAGCCATGACAACTGGCCCATTGCTTGGGAGACTTAGCTTCCCTGTGTAAGTATAGTGTCAATTAAACTAGGCCCAGATGTTATTATTTCCCAGTAAGGACAACTGTAGGAATACCATGAAGAGGACAGATGTGCAAATACTGCTCTCATGCTAGTCATAGAAGGAGCTGCAGAGGCAAAAGGCAGAAAGGCCAGAAAGTAAGAGCAAGACATGGATCTCCTCCAGGGCTAGCATTTGACTATGGACACAGGCCCAGACAGAACATGGAAATGTTTAAAGAAAATAAGACTTTAGGGCAAGTTCTTCGACCTTTCTGGACACAAACCTCTTATTAACTGCAGAAGATTCACAGTACCAGGAGAATGGATCCATTGAGACTTTCTATTCTATTCCCAAGATGGTATATGTGAATGGACTTAATTGAAGACTGTGTATATGTGTGTGTGTATTTAATGAAAGCCTCATTGTCTTAGAAAAATATACTATAGTTTATGCTGTCTTGTTAGTGACCTTAGCTCTCCTCATATTGGGTGTAAAAGAGAATTATTTTGATTTGAATGATCATTTCTGATTATTAGTCATATAATTGAAAGTGGATGCATTCTGATTTGAATTCAGAGTTAGGCCAGTAGGTTAGTGTTTTTAACCAAAAGTAAATGTTAATAAAGAAACTTAAATTCCCTAATAGCCAAAGGGAAAACTTTATGAGCAACAATGTGGACATGAGATAAATACTGAATTTTCCCGTGACATGAAAACACAGAAAATTGTGGATTATGCTATTCTCCATAGAAGCCTGGTAAATACTTTATCCAAGTTACATGTAAAAGTTAGAAATAGCATGTGAAAATCAAAATAATGATAATTAACAAGAATAATTTAAAATCACAAACACCTATTCTCTAAAAAAAAATAATCATGAGAGTTTTCTAGGTGCTTATTTCACTTTCATTTTACCTACTAGATGTGGAGATGACAAAACCATCACCATTGATCCATGTGGCCTTTCAGCTTAAGAGGGCTTCAATCTTTTCAGCCATCTCCTGCTTAAAACCTAGGCCACCAGGGAAGCTCTTACCTCTAGGCCTCATCATAAACTATCTATATTTATAGAAGATTGATCTGTATTTTCACCTGGTATAATAGTTTTAGTCTTTGAAGTGCATGTTGGGGGTGTGTACATGTGTTCACATGTGAAATATGATCCGTCTTTGACTATCCGTACCCAATAACGTGTTGGAGCTGGCCTGCTTAGGCTCCATCCCATCTCTTAGGCATCTCTTCCCATCTCTGTGTTCAGTGATGCCACGTTTGGTAGCTTCAAATCAGTCATAACGGGAATATTTACACCATAGAAATTGGCAAATGCTTTAAATCAGGTGCCTTCTATTCTCACTGAGCTGGTTGTTAAATATTTTACCAGCACGCCACTGGTTGGATGCCAGGATGACAAAAGAAGCCAGCTCTTGGTCTGGGAAACACATCATCCACTTGGCCTCTTTGGGGTCTCCAATTTTGCCTCCTCTCCAGGGGTTCCTTTACCCCCAATTTCATAAGCACTGAAGAACCAGCAGAGGGCCATGTGCATCTGGGGTGCATTTGGCTACCCATTGTCACTACACTAAGCTCTACTTTCAGAGATACTTCTATGTGGTAGCCACATAAGTGATGCAGGACAAAACCAGAAAGGTAAAGTCCCTGAAATTCTCTTTGCACATGGCAGCTGGCTTCTTGCTGCAGGGACTGGATAGCAATGAATTCCTTAGTAGAAAAAAGCTATCCCCAGCTGAGATCATCCACTGGGACGTTCTTCAGGAGGTTTCCCACAGCTGGTCTACATGCTGTTGTTCTCCAGCGACTGCTGGCAGGCAGGTGGGCTTGAGTTTGCCACTACAATGCCTTGCTTGGGACCTGAAGCACATTTCCTTTGCTTCCCTTGTCCCTCCTCAAAGTCTGATACAAATCAAACAGCCAACAAAATTGAGGTCACTGGCAAAAGAGTTTGAAATTTTGAATGATTTTTATTAAACACCATTAGTCTACACTGCACAGTTAATGAAACAGCAAAGCTCCAATCTCTTAGAAGAATGATGATTGATCATGGATTTGAAAATCAGGACAGTGTTCCCTAAACCAATGTGAGCACTATGAATAATTCTTTAACATCTCATGTCAGAAGCAAAAAGGGGCAAGAACTGCAATCTGGCCTAGAGGGGCTTCCCCACCCTCCACCCCCACCCCCACCTCCCTGCCCTCCCTACGATACAATTTTCTTTTAGTTGATAAATTATAGGGTAAAATGTGATGCTTTTGGTAAAGAGGGCTTCTAGATTTGTGAGGAGGAGAATGGAAAGGGAATTAATACTTTTCTTTTGCCCAAAATATCAGATGATTGGATTAATGTCTGAGACCAGCCTATCTGATTAGTCTCCTGCCGGGGTAAATGCTGACTATCAATATACAGATGCCATTTCTGCTGCTGGAGTTTGCTAACACCAAAGAGAAAATGAATCAGAGTTTCTTTATGAGAATAAGGCTGTGTGAATGGAAATGAGAAACAACAACAATAACAACGACGAAGAATTTTGTCTGCCAGTTGAGTAACAGAACTCTGACAACTGGCCCAATACATTTTCCCCACAGAAATGAATTTTGGGGCACTAAATCGACCCATTTGTTTGATATTGTGTAGCTATACCATCTTGCCACACATTTTTTCTCAATGGGGATAATGGTGGTTCTCTAAGCAAGCAGTTTGTTGCTTTACTGAGTAGTCCTACCCAGTGATCCAGTTTGGTTCTCCCACCTGCCAACTCATGCAGGTGAATTTTATCACATCTGTTAAGAAGTATATGAGGGCTTCACCCTAACAACTCAATCGATTCTGCCTTCAAAAATGCTTTTCAACTTCAAACTCCAACTTCAACCTCCAGGATGCGAATTTGATTAAAACAAAATCCAAATTAGATAAATTCAGGAAGATATAATAGAACAAATATCTTTCCAATGCAGACCAAATCCAATGTCCGTAGCAATGTAATGTCCAAATGAAACTCTAACCATTTGGAAACACAACAAAACACATTTTAGCCAATGGTTTCTAATTTTGCAACTTGGTTATTGCCTGATTTGGATCTTTTTATTTCCTTACATGGGAAAAAGTCATCCCAACCTCAAGTCTTTTATTATAAAAGTAGAAGCAGCTAATCTGCTTTTCCAATTATGTCACCCAAATATAAAACTACTAGTATTTTCCCAATGGGCTTGTTAAGTAATTAACACTCTATAGGCTGGCTAACAACATGCTTACAGCTAAACTCTACCCGGAGGACCACACTAGCAAACTCTTTTCAAATTAATCCTACCTACCAAACTCAGACAGTAATATGACAAAACCACTAAAAAATCCAAAGTTAATTAAAAATACAAAGCCAAGCCAGCATCATCACACAGACTTGTCAAACTCTCTGTGGTTGGAGCTTGGGTGATAAAGGAAGGCATAGTGGTGGCCCTACCTGGGTCAAGTCGCAGGACTGAGATGGTTCAGTGTACTGCTCAGGTGGAGCTGCCTGTTACTCTGTCCTCCACCCCACCTCCATGTGCTTATGTAGCTGTGTGTCACCAAGTCTTTGTCAAGGTGTAGAGGCATGCTCTCTCTCTCACATGTCTCATAGCCCTCCCACAAATTTGTATGCTGAAGAGATTCACTTGACAAAATATCTCAATCCTTCAATCCCTTCAATACTTGCACATATCACCATTTACAGTGTAATGAATAGAGTACCTAGAAAACAGCAACAATCTTTAATCGTGAAATCGTGAATCTCCCTTATCTCCAGGGAGAGGAAGGCAATTCATCCTCCATGTTTAATTGGCTTCTAACCTGATTTAAAAATGGGTCTACTAAATAATCAGGCAGTGATCCAGAGCTCAACTGTCACACTTGATAATTATGCTGCTGACTTGGCACATACTTTACATTCAGCCACCAGAAATGACAGAGAATCCTTTTGCTTCCCTGTTGTAAGTAGATATAACAAGTTGAAACTAGAACTACAAGTCTATCACCCATGTGGCAATATGCTTATTTCCCTGGGAAACTGCCTCTAGCATTCTAATGTCTAGTTTCTGGAGATTGAATTTCAAGAAGCATCTACCTGTAAATCCATGATGGTCTAGGATTGTGGTCTAGGTTGAACTCACAAGTCAAGCCAGTGGGCTTCATTATATTGTAATAGCCAGGCCCTCTATCTGGTAAGCTATGGAAGACAGAGAACCTAAGTCACTGCAAAGTCATCAGCTTCACTTTTGTATTTGACACCACCTTGAGTGTTCAGAGTCTTTCATATTATCATTTTCCTCACTTAAGAGGCTCAGAAAAGATTAAGGTTTCATTTGTGTATATGTGTTTGTGCGCACGTGTGTGTGTTTGCATGCATGAGTAAGTGTTATTGTTGAGACTGTAAACGTAAAGTTCAACTACAGTGGGAGCATACAAAGTGCTGGGTTCAACTGCTGGGATGCTCCCATCAGCCATATTAACAGCATGGCTTCAGCCATTGGAGTACAACTTCCACAACCTTATTATACAACAAAGGGCCTTAAACTCAAAGACGCCCAGAGCACAGCTCAAGCCTGGCTCTTTTGCAACTCGGGATATATCTAACCTTGACAATGAGAGTACAGAGGGATCACCTGCTATCACAGACCTGCATGACTTGCTTTAAAAGTCACACAAGTTTGCATCTTTCATGTGCATATCTATTATTTATCTTGTCATAACTCAGTGAACAGAATTCAATAACTCAGCAGATTAAATGCTACGTGGAATTATCTACTGGCAGGTAATAACAGGTAACAAATGCATGGATAGTGTTTACTACAACTGGGGAACTCTTCTGGTGAGCTGGGACACCAAAGATGATATTTACATTGTGATGTTTAGGAACATAAAATGAATGTAAAGAATCATAAAAGGGTGTGTAATCACAACCAAAGGGGGAAATGTCTGCAAATTAGATGAACTCAGTCTTCAGGGCTCTTTCAAAGAACCTTAGGGTAAAGAGTACCCCAGGACTAATTTTTTTTTTAGCTAGCTACTACTGCTAGTTTGAAGTTTTCTTTGTGATTTTCATAGAAATGATTCATGTTAATATAGAATTTAATAAAATCAGTGCTCATATTTCAGTTAAAAACTAATGAGCCAAAAAAAAAAAAAAAAAGAAAGATAAAGGAAAAGGAAACAGAGATAAAAAACTAAAGAAAGTAAAAAAAAAGAAATTTTGCAACAGAAAATGTGGATAATAATTAGAGAAGCCCAGATTTTAAAGCCACTAAGAAGAAAACTGTATATTACTTCCAGGTAGTGATAACTTGTCTTTTGTTTCCATAGATTTAAGCAAAACACTCTTGAAAAATCCTGTCAATTATGGACCTGCCTACCAACTGCAAAGAAAACAAAAGTGTTAATTCCTTCTTAGACATTTTCCAGACCTGTCTTATCTCCCAACTGTGAAACTGGAGTGTAGCATTTTGGCATCTACCAAACTGTTCCTCCAAAAGGAGAGCTTTGCACAAAGTGAATCCCAGGTGAAGATTCACGTTTCATATCATGTACTTCATTTATTTAGGTCAGCTGATGCCTTAAAGTTGTCAAAATAAATGTTGACCCTCCTTCTCATCATTAAAATTAAAAAAAAAAAGATCAATAAGGAAAGGGATGCTATCAGAAAGTCCTCTGGTTGTGTCACATAGCATCATTTTAAGCGCCACATTGCTATGCTCATTTCTGTTCTTGATACTCTTTGATTTGTGATATTGCCACAACATCTAACCAGTGAGTTGTGGCAATGAAAATTCTCACCTGAAGATTGAGTCTGCAGGAACCACAAAATTTTAACAATGAATTCTGAAACACATTCTCTTATGGATATAATAATTAGTTTGGGGGACAGCTATTGCTGCAAGTCTTGACAGGTCCCTTGCATCTATGTTCTCAGGAACCTGTCATCTTCACAAATGCTTCCCATTCTTTGTGTTGAGTAGTGTGGACTTAAAACAATATGGTAGGGACTATCATTCTATAAAGCTTAAAAAGATGGTGGGATCTGAGAATGCAGATCAAATGCTAAAAAACCACTAAGTAATAAAACATACGCTGCTCTCAAGTTGTAGTGTCCACTTTCAATGATTTCTGTTTTTGAAAGAGATTAAAAGAAGCATAAAAACAAAGATAACCAAAGAGAACTTTCCCCATTGAATGGAGTTCCACCAGTGACCATTGGTGCGCTGGTAGAGGTAGAGTGACGGGGATGACACTGGACACAAGAGCACACCCACTACAACAAATGGGCGTCGATGCGCAGCCAACACAGTCCCTGGCGAACGTAGCGGACAAGATTGGTCATGCTGCTGTGCTGAGTTAGAGGCCCCATCAGCGTGTCCAGATCGCCAAAGAATTCTGAAAAAAACAGAGCAATCCTCTGTCAGACCTTCACATGATGCCATGCAAATACACACCACACAGACACGCTACCTTTACACAATACCACAAGCATGTGCACGTTGGAAAAGTGACTCATTTGTTTGTTCTCACATTCAACAAAAATTTATAGAATGATTACTATGGGATCAAAACCATATATATATACACCAAGCACTATTATTAGTGAGCTCCCCAAACTCTGCAGCCCCAGGAGTGTATGTGTTATTATAATTAATAAAGCACAAATTCATTTAAATCTGGTACTTAATTCATACCAAGTGTTAAAAAAAGATATATCTTTTTCAGACAGAAGAGTATAAAAGTACATTATAATCATGTGGAAGTTATATATATATAAACACACATATATATCACTATATATTATATATGTATATATTTGTCTATATATTTATGTAACATTTTAATATTATATATTTAAAAATATACACATAAATAACATATAAACATGTTTAAATATATTTATAGTATATAATAAATTTATGTCTTTATATTGCACATTTATATTTTACACATAAAATGCTGGGGAACCATGGTCTGTTGCCAAGCTGTTTGTCGTTCTCTTTTTCTTTTGTCTAAATGAACTGAGTTTGCTGATTTTTCTTGGCACGGTATAGACAAAGCTAGTGAATCTGGACAGCAATTTGCCTCCAGAGCCAAATAAACGTCTAGGAAGAATCTGATTTGGTAAGTCTTATTCCACACGTACTTTAGGAGTGGAAAATGACTTGCAAGTTTCTGTAACATAGCAACATCCTAGGACATGAATAATAGAAATAAATGCCCAGCTGACTCCCTCTTGGCTGACTTGGAGAAGGGGGCAGCCCTGAGGCTACACTACTAACCAAGGTGACCGGAGTTTTAGAACGTCTGCCTTGTGGGGTGGAGGGTTGTATGTCGTAAAAAATTTATGATGTCTAAAAATTACCTAAGTGTCTCCTTTTGACATTCAAATTCATTTTTCTGGCACTTAGGTTAGTTCCCAATGCCTATGCAGGCTGGAGGTGAGCAATCTGGGATGGGGGCAGGGTCCAGAGAGCACCCTAAAGTGGTTGGGATGCTCTCCTGCCTTCTTGGAAAGCAATTTCCACGCAAGGGTTACATGTGCTGGATTGTTCACCAGATGGTATTTTACCAAACAATACATTTATTCTTCATGTCACATATAACACATGCAATAAAAATGACTTCTGCAGAAAAAGGAGTAAATTGTTTTTGGCATCTTAAATATTTTCTTAGATAAGACGATACTAAGGAAAGTGTTAAAGGACCTATTCATCGTTGAATGAATGTGAGCCTGGGTGTTCCTTCCCTGGGTATTTTCTATAAAGCTCTCTGTGGCATTCCTAATTAGATGCCCAGCTCACCATTTTAATAACTGCTCCAAGTAAGCAGCATAAGCAGCTGGGAAGGTAGGGAACAGGGCTTCTAGAACAAAGGCCAGAGGCATAGCATCAATCCCTTTGGCCCATTTTAGCACCAGAACCTTGTGAATAAGCCATGTATAGCTGCACAGTGGGCTGGCAGGAGGTGGAGATGGAGACCTTCCATTGGAACAGCTCACCTCACCCATCTCCACTGTACATTTGGGTGGAAAAAGGTGCAAATGCATACTTGTCTCCAGTAAGATGCGGAGCTCCCATAAAATGGGAAGCTCCTCAGCTTCCCCATCTATACCAACAAGAAGAATCCCCAAAGCTAAGCAAATACAAAGTGACACACATGTGAAACTCAAGGCTGTAGGCAGAAGATTCCATGCTAGGTCCTCTCCCTAGTTCACTGAAAAGCATTAGCAGGACACATTTTCTCTCTGCTGGTTGAGTGACAGAGTTGTTTTGATGCAATATAACATAAGGAATTTAGTAACACCTTGACATGCTGTGTTAATGACAGGATTAGCACCATTTCACCCTAACATCAGCACAGTCACCACATTGCTCCTGGAAAGTTCGGCAGTTAATTTAGAAGGAATTACTTTAACAGATTTTAAAAATGGATGCAATGATAAAGGAAATCCACAAATATCGACTTGCCCTCTAGAAACCAATACAAAATAAGACAGAACGCGAAGGCAGATAAGCAAGGCAAATCTTACGATGTGTAATGTCTTCCTTTGCAACTCTACAACCCTCGCATGGGGCTGGTTGTATGCACCAGTTGTCTCTGGATTTCCAGAAGTTCAGAAATGTAGAAAAGCTTAGAAATTGCCCATTGTTCAGGGAAGTGATTCAGGATCTCACCTAAAGTTTCTGAAGACCTGTTATTAATCTCACTATCTTCACAGGCAGTGTAACTTATTGTTTCAGAATCCAGACTCTGGCCAGGTATGGCGGCTTATGTCTATAATCTTAGCACTTTCGGGAGGCCAAGGCAAGGATTACTTGATGTCAGGACCTCAAAACCAGCCTAGGCAATATAACAAGACTTGAATCTCTATAAAAAATTAAAAATTTTGCTGCACATGGTGATGTGTGACTTAGTCCCAGCTACTCAGAAGGCTGAATGAAGCAGGAGGATTGCTTTAATCTAAAAGTTTGAGGTTGCTATGAGCTATGATGATGCCACTGCACTCCAGCCTAGGTGACAGAGCAACACCCTGTCTCAAAAAAAACTAAACTAAAAACAAACAAACAAACAAAAAAACAAAAAAACAAGTGTGTAAAACTCCTGACATATTCCCAGGAGTCCTGGCTTGTGAGGACTCTGAGGCTTGGTAGAAGGATTGGGCCAGTCGGCCCAGTAAGTTAAACTCATGGGAATTTCCATCTGCACATATATGGTTTGCAGCCCCAAGCTGGGATCCCCAAGTATCCTGGGACCCCCCAAGGATACCCAAATCTGAGGATGCTGAATTCCGTTACAAAATGATGTGGTATTTGCATACAACCTAGGCTTATCCTCCCATGTACTTTAAATCATCTCCAGATAACTTACAATGCTTCATACAATGTGGATTCTATACAAAAAGTTGTTATGGTATATTTTTTACAATTTTTATTATTTTGATTGCTATATTGTTATTTCTTATTGTTTTCTTTTCCCAAATATTTTTGATCCATGGTTGGTTGATGGTGCATGTTGAGCCTGTGGACATAGAGGGTCCGCTGTAACTGCTTGTGACCTAGCAGCACTCAAGCTTACCCACTACTGGCCAGAAATTTCTACTCTAAATTTCTGGTCACCCCTTTGCAGTCTGATTCTGAAAAGGCCACAGCTATCTCTACCTTGAGTATAGCGTCGTTGCAGTCTGTGACTACTGGGCCAGAATCAGCCAAGTCAAATGAATGGCTGGAGCAAAAGCACAGCTTACTTTTATTTTCTACCTCCATTAGAATAATCAAGTTGTGAGCCTCAGTGGTAGCTAGGGTCACAGATGGTAGCATGACTCACCAAAGACCACTGGCCTACTCTCTGGTGAAGCAGGGTCCTTGTTGCATTTATTTTGCAGCAAACCTCATGCATTACCATGAATAGGACTCACTCCTTCATCTCAGCTGTCAGTGTGGGAGAAAAACTAGCTGAGTTTGGCCCTCATTGCATCGTAATTTATTCATCTAGAGCTGACAATTATAATGAAGGTAGAAGCCCCCAGTTCACCTTCAAGTCTCAAAAAAAAAAAATGTTAACAGAAGCCCAAATAATCTTATTAATTTTCAAACCATTCTTTTCCTTTGCCTCTGTTTCTCTGTGTTGGTCTTTATCCCTGAGTGAAATTCCAAAATAGTTACCCTATATACTCGAGTATAAGCCGAGTTTTATCGGAACAAAATTTGTGCCAAGTTCGGGTTTTTCGGCACAAATTTTGTGCCGAAAAAAACTCAGCTTATACTCGAGTATATACGGTACTTGCCAACACCTCACAGTTCAAAATCCAAGACTTTTTCACTCTCTCAGCAACAGTAGGTCAAGGTGCCAGCCCTGAGTGAACACCCTGGAAATCGGGACACAGAAAGATATAAGGCCACCAGGCCAAATTCAAGTCCTGCAGAGCACAGTTGGCCCCATCCTGGTCTGGGAGCAGTGGGTGGAGCAGATGAGCATACCTCTGTTCTCTCGTGTCAGTTTGTCTGCCATATCCCAGTGTTCGTAGCCCCGTAACACGTTGCTAGTGATGTTGACGTGGCTGGCAGCCATGTGGTGAATACGCTGGGGGATGGTGACCGGGCCGTTGTTGCAGTTCCCCATTGCATTGATGGCAGAGACGTTGTTGAGAGACACTGGGTATGGGGTGCTCCTGGGGGATGGAAAGAGATGAGCCCTGTTAGCCTGGTGAGAAAGAGTGACAGTAGGGTTCAAGACCTTCCTAATCACACTGGAATATCAGCAGCTTGCCGTTCTCCAGAGTGAAGTTTACATGGTGAACATATATGAAGAGTCAAGAGAGTAGGGTTTGTTCCCATATCCCACCAACTCTTCTCTGAGGACATCCTATCGCTTTCATCAACATAATAGCTTCCTCCAGGGGCTGCTCCATAGAGATCATACTACTGCCTCCACCTGCCTCAATGGAGCCACCCAGGGTATAGTGCCAGGCTGTAGAAGAGCCCCCTCGTCTCCTTTTCTAACACGAAACACGTCACCACCTTTGACAACCACTGAGGGATCATCATGCACAGTGCTGCTTTTGTCTTAAAATACCAGAGAGAGCTGGATGAATCTTTCCTTGGCATTAATTCTACCCATAAATGTATCTCTTACTTTGAACATATATAACAAGTGTTATAATGTTTCAGAAAAAGAAACAGCTCGGAGCTATGATGATTTCTCCACCTGCTGCCAGAATAGCTATTGGCAGTTAGAAAACATTTGATGTATAATATTGGCCTATCATCAAAGTGTTTCGTGGAAACCACAATGACAATTTGCTCCAAATACTGTTACCACAATAAGCAAAGTGCAAATCTTAACAGCTCCCTAGGGAGCACTATTGGGGAAGCTGGAAAAAGTAGAATTCTTAATCTCTCTTTAGGATTCTTTAAGACATGCTGCAGAGATGGGCTGTTAATTGGTGACTGTTCACTTGCATGCTGGTTTATAAAGAGAAGTCTTAAGAGAACTCATTTTGGGCAGTACCAATATTTGGACATATTATAGATTTTCACTGATTCTTTAACATCAGCAACAAGCGATTACCCACTGCCTGCATACAACATGGAGGTCACGTTTCCTTCAGGGCTTGGACTTAGCTCAGCATGCTGTAGACTTGCCCAGGGACTTCCTCAAAGCATGGGGGGCTTCCTGTGCACAGGGGCAACATCATTTTGCCTCTCAGCCTCCCTATCCTCCTCCAGCCACACTTTGAACAATTCCCAGGCAAAAGTGCCACTTTATTAGGACAGAACATTTTGAGGGAGTAAAAGAAATGGGGGAAGCTATGTTTTAGACTCCAGGACTCTGCATGCTTGAAGGAACTTCCTCGTTCCTCTGAATAGACCCCAGAAACATCATCAAGGAACCTGTCCCATCCTCATCCCCATCCCCATCCCCATCCCCTTACCAGATGCTGCTGTGGGTAACTCTAGCTTTCCAGGGTGGCTCAAAAACAGACATGCACCCTTACAGGCACCACACATGCATGATTTAGAGAGCAGCAATCACAATGTCCCAAAATGCTGAAGTACTGTGGACTAGATCTGGGAGCCATCATGACTTTGACTATAGCCATGGGAGAGATTTGGACCATTTCTGCCAACAGAGTCTCTCTTCTCATTTGTTCTGGTGTCAGGTGGAAAGTGTACCCTTATACTTGCTCTGTACTTTGCTATAAGGGGGTTGGCGGATATTTCTGCATATTTGTAATTTCTAAGATATTTTCTTACTTCTTAGTAGAATGATTTCTTCTCAAGTCAGGAGTGGGATAATGAGATGTCCACACTAAGGGGCTTAAGCACAGAAGAGTTAGCCAATTACAAAAAAACAGTGAATACTGGGTTTCTTTATTGCAGAAGCTTGAAAATGCTATTTTTTTAGTCTTTTCCCACAGTAGTGGTTATTAACTCTTAAATGTCAATTTGTGGCAAGAATGGAATATGGTCTCATTCATAATCTCTGGAGATAATGACAAAGCTGTCAAGTGCCACAAATGTTGAAAAAGGGACTGTGCGGTGCTAGAAAAGAGGTACTGGAATCTCAGGAGACCTGGATTCTAGCCCCAGATCTGCCATAAAATTGCTATGTGCTTCTGAGCCCATCCCCTCCCCTTGCTAGGCCTTACTTTCTTCAACTGAGAGGAAAGGTTGGTATCAATGATTTTCAGCTATGTCCAGAGTCACAAGGGAAAGTAAATCATCTCTTTACCCGGCACATCTTGAAAAGCTCTTTTCCTTTTGAACTGATCACATGCAGGTGTTACATGTAGAAGCTCTCTTCCCCTTCCTTTCTTTCATTTAAATACTCAGTAGCAGAATCTAGAAGTGCTAGGATTAGGGTTTGTTTTGGGTCATTATTATTCTCATTTTGGGGTCTACAACCTGATGTGTTCTGAAGAGCCTGTACGTACACCATGTCATATTCATGAAATGAAAAACTGAAACCTAAGAAATTGTGAGGGTGGCCACCAGAAGGCCAATGCAGAGTGTGCTCACCCCAGTGTGCGCCCTACTCTGCCTTGGCTCTCATTGCTTTAGGCATCCCACCATCTTCTCTCACCTCTCAGCCACATGCATCCCCTTGCTGTTTCTCAAACCCACCAGGCATGCTCTGTCCCACCCCAGAGGCCACTACCATCCCTCTGGGGGATAGTGCATCCCCATGGTATCGGCATGGCTTGCTGTACCATCCTCTAACGCCCTAACTGCAAGACTCAAAAGTGTGCCACTGCTCTCTCCTCTCTCTCACAACCCTTTCTTTCTAGCTTCCTTGTTCCCTTTTTCTCCATGACATTTCCCATCATTTAGCAAGCCACATGTTTGTTACCATCTTTATCCTCTAGAAGGGCAGGGGCTTTCACATATTTTGTGCTCTGTGCTAGCCCACGAAATCTACAATAGTTTCTGACACATCAAATGTCCTCAATAAACCAACAGAATAAATGATTGGATTGTTGCCATTCCTTATTTTGCATCCACTACATATAAAGTGTTCTGGAGGGAAGGAGAACAATGCATATAGCAGAAGGATAGGATATGTGTTTGTAAAGGACCAGGCAGAGTGTCCCATACATAGAGGGCATTCAATAAATATTTGGTGAATGAAAGGATGCATGATCCCTTATTGAAAGAGAGCAAACGATCTAACAGAAGAGCAAAATCCATTATTTTCTAGCAACATAGCATAAGTGTCAAAACGAGCACACACCAAGAGCTGCAGAGCAGGATTGCTTATGCTTTCCAACTTGAGAAGGTAATAATGACAATAGTACTAGTGGCAGTAACAGTGGCAGTCACTATTTACTGAATGGTTACTGTGTGCTGAGCTCAGGGCTTCACCGAAATTATCTCTAAGCCTCACAACTCTGCATGGAAATTTCAGCTACCACTGTTTCACAAATGACAAAATGGCTTCAGAGAAGTTCAGCTCCTTCTTGAGGGCCACACAGTTGAAAGAGCAGCCCTGTTATCCTCCAAAGTTCATTCTTTTTCCATTCTACCAAGTTACTTCAAAGTCTTACCATCCACTTGAATAGAGATTTCATGAGACATGAGTGTCCACCCTGCCCTCTCCTTTGTGTGCACATTGGTTTGTTTCCACTCTTCTCCCCAGGCTTGTAGGTATCTAATCTCTCTTCCTACAGGTCAGGCAATCCAAAAACTTGGGGAGAAGCCTTTGATTGGCCTGGATGGTTCCTTTAGTGAACACCAGACTTCTCATGTTGCTTTAAGTGGCCAGTGTCTCAAGTGGAGACATCCCTTCTTCGAACATTTTCAGTGTGGCAACCACATCCACCTGTGCCCTGAAACAGCTCTTCTGAAGACCTCAAAAAGCACCCTTTCAATATTCAGTATCCTTCCTAGCTCTGTTTCTTTTTATTATCTCTCATTCACATTTGAGATTGTTGCCCAGACACTTTAAACTCTCTAACATGTACTTCCATAACTCTATGGTAGAGGTTGGCAAATCTGGCCTTCCTGTTCCTGTACGTCCTGTAAGCTATGAATGATTTAAAAAGCTGAACATTCACAGTCAACTGGAGGCAATACTATCTTCAAATGCCAATTCAAAAAGGAAGTCCTTTCTTCTTCTTAGCAGACCTGCATTTCAAAAATCATACATGATAATGTATTTTAAATTCTGTCAGTAAAAATTTTGTGGAACTTTGTCTTCTGTCTTATATTCTTCTATATTACTGTGGAAATTTGTTTTATGTGTTATATTCTTCCATATAATAGCCTCATTTTTGCCTCTTGGCTTACAAGGCCAAAAACATGTAGTATCTGGTCCTTTATAGAAAGAGCTTGCTGTCTATAAATCAAGAAGATTTTTCTGCTTTTTATTCAAACTATTTCTGTGCATTTTTCTTTCCAGTTCCCACTAGGCTGATTCTGAAGGTCTTTTCTCAATCCCTTGCTCATCTATCCTGAGACTTTCATATTGAGCCCTCATCCATGGAGAGGTGGCCACACTATGACTACCCTGGGGTAACTAACTTCCCAATTGTTAGTTGGCCTAGGAGGGTTTGAAGTTAGAGATGCAGCTAATGTAAGATGCTGTGAGAGGCCCTTTGTGGGTTACCAAATACTCATTCCCCGGGAAATCAGACCATAGTTTTGCTTGCAAACAAGCCCTTCCTGACCACACAGGGAGACCCAAGCTCTTTCTTCCTGGACTGCCACAGCACTTCTGTGATACCTGGCGCCTCCCTCTACTGGATTGTGTGTTTCTGGAGTGCAGGCACCACATTGAATTCAGCAACATGTCCCCAGACCCTGGTGGTGCAGATGTACCTGAAGTTTTTGCTGAATGAATGGGATGTAACCCCTAGGCAACTGTTTTGAGTTCTCATTCAAAAGCTCCATGGCCTGCTATAGGGAGTGTGCTTTCTTCAGACACAAGCTGCTTAAACATCATTTCAGGAGGCTTTTCATGTGACTTCACAAGCTCAGGATATGTTTGAGTTCTTTCATTTCAGAATTTAAAAAAAAACACAATTTTTTTTTCCCCCAGTGATCCTTTAATAGCTGCTTACCTGACCTTGCCCTTGCTCTACACTGTGCTCAGAGAAAATAGCTTTCTCTAGGCCTTTTCCTGGTTATTTTTATTTTCTGAACTTCCAGAGAGGAACATTCTTTCCCTATTGTTCATCAATGTAAGAGGAAGACCTAATGGAACAACTAAAACTGTGCTTCCTTTCAGTACAGTAATTGAGTTAATGTGTAGTTTTTAATGGATCTCTCCTTAGCTCTGAATGTTTTTATGATCTCAAAGTAGAGTTCATTGTCCCACTGCATTTGGAGTATGCTTTGTAGATATTTATAAAGTAGTAGTAGAGACTGTTTTACTCCTGAAGAAAATGTTTTGATCAGAGATGCAAGAAGTTTGAAATGATGGAAAACTGAAAAAAAAAAAAAAAAAAAAAAAAAAAAGCGTCGAGTTATAAAAAAGGCTCTTGGCGATTTTCTCTGTCCACAAACATATAGAATAGTTTATATTTG
>CAUYPK010008742.1:0-55243 GCA_963574355.1 Loris lydekkerianus | reverse complement strand
TCCATATCCATGCCAACATATCTGGTTTTGGGATTTTTTTATGTGGGCTACTCTTACTGGAGTTAGGTTATATCTTAGTAGTTTTGATTTGCATTTCTCAAATGATTAAGGATGATGAGCTTTTTTTTCATGTGTTTGTACATCATGCATCTGTCTTCTTTAGAGATATTATCCAAAGCTTTTTCTGCATCAGTTGAGAGAATCATATGGTCTTTATTTTTTAGTTTGTTTATGTGCTGAATTACATTTATAGATTTACATATATTGAACCAGCCTTGAGACCCTGAAAGAAATCCCACTTGGTCATGGTGTATAATTTTTTTGATGTGCTGTTGGATTCTGTTTGTTAGGATGTTATTATTTTTGCATCAATATTTGTTTGTGATATTGGTCTATAATTTTCTTTTCTTGTTGGGTCTTTCCCTGGTTTGGGGATCAAGGTGATGTTTGCTTCATAGAGTGTTGGGTAATATTCCTTCTTTTTCTATATTTTGAAAGAGGTTTAGTAATATAGGTACTAATTCTTCTTTAAAGGTTTGGTAGCATTCTGATGTAAAGCCATCTGGTCCTGGGCCTTTCTTTTTAGGGAGATTTTGTATAGTTGATGTTATTTCAGATTTGATATAGGCCTGTTCAACATTTCCACTTCATTCTGGCTAAGTCTTTGTAGGTGGTGTACTTCCAGGTATTGATCAATTTTCTTCAGATTTTCATATTTCTGAGAGTAGATTTTCTTGTAGTATTCATTAAGGATTTTTTGAATTTCTGAAGTGTGTGTTGTTATTTCATCATTACCATTTCTGATTGATAAAATTAAAGATTTGACTTTTTTTTTCCTGGTTAGGTTGGCCAAAGGTTTATCTATTTTATTGATCTTTTCAAAAAAGCAACATTTGGAATTATTGATCTGTTGTATAATTCTTTTGTTTTCAATTTCATTTAACTCTGCTCTGATTTTGGTTATTTCTTTTCTCCTGCTGGGTTTGGTGTTGGAATGTTCTTCCTTCTCCAGTTGCTTGAGATGTCCCTTTAAGTTATTAACTTCCTCTCTTTCTGTTTTCTTGAGGAAGGCTTGCAATGGTATAATTTTCCCTCTTAGGACTGCCTTTGCAGCATCCCAGAGGTTCTGGTAACTGTGTCTTCATTCTAGTTTTCTTCCAAAAATTTCGTGATTTCTTTCTTAGTCTCATCTGTAACCCATCTATCCTTCAGCATAAGGTTGTTTAGCTTCCATGTCTTTGTGTGAGTATGCAGATTCCTGTTGTTACTGAGTTCAAGTTTTATTCCATGATGGTCTGAGACTATGCAAGAAATAATTTCTATTTTTTTAAATTTGCTGAGGTTAGATTTGTGGCCTAGCATGTGGTCGATTTTGGAGTATATTCCGTGGGCTGATGAGAAGAATGCGTATTCAGTTTTGTTGGGATGAAATGTTCTGTAGATGTCTGTTAAGTCCAAATGTTGAATGGTTAAGTTAAAATCTAAAATTCCTTTGCTTAGCTTCTTTTTGGAAGATTTCTCCAGCACTGCTAAAGGAGTGTTAAATCTCCAACTATTATGGAGATGAAGGAAATCAAGCTGCTCATGTCTGTTAGAATTTCTCTTATAAATTGAGGTGCTTTCTGGTTGGGTGCATAAATATTAATAATTGAAATCTCATCATATTGAGTATTACCTTTAACAAATATGAAGTGTCCATCCTTGTCCTTCCTTATTTTGGTTGGTTAAAGCCTATTGTGTCTGTGAATAGGATTGCAATGCCTGCTTTTTTCTGCTTTCCATTTGCCTAGAGTATAAATGACCAACCCTCATCCCTTCACCTTGAGTCTATATTTGTCTTTTAATGTAAGATGAGATTCTTGTATGAAACAGATATCTGGCTTGAGTTTTTGTATCCAGTCAGCCAACCTGTGCCTCTTTAGAGGACAATTTAAACCATTCACATTAATTGAGAATATTGAAAAGCCTTTCAAGAGTCCGGTGGACATTTTTAATCCTTTTGTGACTGTGGAAGTTGGAATTTGATCAAAATTTTCTGGATGAGTTTACCTTTGTGTTGGAGGATTACACTGGTTTTTATGAACAATAGGTCTGATAATATCCTGGAGAGTGGGTTTAGTTATGGCAAATTTCTTCAACATGTGAATGTCATTAAAGTATTTAATTTCTTCGTCATAAATGAAGCTCAGTTTAGCTGGGTACAGGATCCTGGGTTAAAGTTATTTTGTTTTAGGAGATTAAAAGTTGATGACCATCCTCTTCTAGCTTGAAAGGTTTTAGCAGAGAGATCTGCAGTTATTCTAATTGTCTTCCTCTTGTAGGTGATGGTTTTCTTTCATCTGAGTGCTTTCAGAATTTTCTCCTTTATATTAACTTTAATGAAATTGATTATGGTGTGTCTGGAGGATATCTTATTTGGGTTTAGTTGTGCTCGAGTTCTGACACTGTCTGCTGTCTGAATTTCAGAATCTCTTGGCATGTCTGGAAAGTTCTCCTTCATAATCTCATGGAGAAGAGACTCTGTGCCTTGTGAAGCCACTTCTTCACTTTTGGGGATCCCTATAAGAAGAACATTGGTTTTGTTCGAATTATCCCAGAGCTCTCTGAGAGAGTGATCTATTTTTGCCCTCCATTTATCTTCCTCTCTGAGAGTTTGGGAGCATTCAAAAGCTTTGTCTTCAATGTCAGAAATCCTTTCTTCTGCTTGCTCCATTCTGCTACTGAGGGATTCTACTGCATTTCTCAGATCTTTGAGGGCTGCAACTTCTTGTCTCAATGCATCAAAATCTTTGGTTATTTGGTATTTGAATTCATTGAATTCTTGAGACATCTTTTGGATTACTGCTTGGAATTCTAATTCAATCTTATTTGCTAACAGATTCTGAATTTGATTTCTGACATCTCAACTATTTGTGCATGGGATCTTGTGCTTTGTCTGCCACACTGTTCCTTGGGGTAGTTGATGTACTCTGATTATGATATTACCAGATCTTTTTCATTGATTTCATCTCATGATTTTTTTTCACCCTTGCCTCTGGGCATCCTCAGAGTTGTGGAGGCATCTCTCCAAGATTAGACCCCAGCAGGATCACTCTATTGTTGCTGGATCTTTGTAGGGAATGACCCTGTGTAGTTCTTCTGTGGATGTCCCAGACAGGGAGTTCTGGTTGTGGGAGCAGCTCTTGAGTGTGACACACCCGAATCCAGCAACAGGGTGGGGGGTGGTGCACACAGTTCTGGGAATGCCTGGCACCCAGTGACTTTGGCACAGAGAGCCCAAGGCTCCAGCAGTCTCTGGCCAGGAGAAGGGCTCCATGCAGAGGCAGGGAGGGCTCTGGGGGCACACGGTTACCAAAGTCCCTGACCAGACCAGCAGGCCGGTGTGGAGATAGGGAGGGTACAGGAGGGAGGAAGTGGGGTTGAGCAGCTCCCACAGTTCTTGGTCAGAGCATACGGAGGCCCGGAGGGTGTGGGTCATGATTTGGGGGTCACTGCACAGCTCTTACGGAGGTCTAGGTGGTCAAGCTCTTACCGGGGTCTGGGCAGGCTCAGACCACAGTCGCAGCACAGCTCTTACAGCAGTCCAGGCAGACACCAATCGCGGTCATGGTGCAGCTTTTACGTGGGTCTGAGCTGCACAGCTCTTATGGAAGTCTGGGCAGGTGCCGATAGGTCACTGCGCAGCTTTCTGATCATCATTTTTGTCAGAAGTTTTTTCTTGTTCACCTCGAAGAATACATGATATTGTATAAGAGATAGCGCCCATCTGTATTTTGATTTTAAAGTGTACTGCACACAAACTCACACACACATTTTATTCATATGACATGTAAATGAAGAATTTAAAGTTCAGAAAAGTACTTTCTGAAGATTCTAAATTGATAGTACAGGAAAATATATTTTTATTTTAATCATGTTGACTTACTTATGATACTTGTCTAAAATGCTTTTCTTTTTCCCTATAGTCATCTTAGTGATTTTCTTTAAGACTAAAATTAAGCTGCATAAAGGGGCAATCTTTATTTGCAAATGATTTCCAAGTTCCTATAGTAACTAACATCTGGTTCATTATGAACATTTGCTCAATATATTAATAAAAGAAGGAAGGCAGGAAAGGGAGAAAGAAGGGACGGTTTGTTACAGGACACACAGTAATTAAAGAGAGGATGTAAATCCAGGCATTTTCTGCTTGTGTTTATGATATTAAATCAAATGTTTTATAAAGTGCATTTCAACAATCTGAAGCTTGCATTTTTCTTTCTTACATTTTAGCATCCTTGTAATTGAGATACAAGTTATGCTCAACAACCCCTTACTTTACCTGGCAGTAGTCATGAAAAAATTTAAAAAAAACAACTATATATATATATATTTTTTTAATGTATATGCTTATATATACATCATATATATATGCATATATATACATCATATAGATATATATCATATATATGTGTATGTATATATATATATATACCCACAGATATATATATATATATATATATATATATATATATATATATATATACAGAGAAAGAGAGAGAAAGAGAGATCCAGTATTAAAACTTGCAAAGTTAAATTTCAGAATGTGGGAGGAATGCTCTTTAAATATGTGGGATAAAAATGTTATGGGAGAAGGTGAAAAGGGCATAGATTAAATTGGTTGATCAAGTTTCAAATGGAATTCAAGGGTAGAAGACTTCTGTATCATTGTAAAACTGACTTAAAAGCACAGGCCCAGTGGAACTTAATTATATTCTGGCTATTTACAGGACAAAGGAAAACGTGTGTAAAAACATAGATATTGATGACTATGAACTGAAAAACAAAGTGAAAGAGTCATAATCTGAATGTTAAAAATTTTTTGGAATTTTCAGGCAACATACCATAATTTACTAATATTGATTTTAGGTATGATAAAAGTGATATATGATTAGAATTGAATGTTAAAGTAATACTACAGGAGCTCTTTAAATAGGTAGGAAATACAAATTATAAGTGATAGAACAATGTGATAGACTTTGATTAACACCATTTTTCTTTCCTGATATATATAATAGTTGTGAGTCATGAAGGTGGTGGCATTTTGAGATGATGAAATATAGTCTATCATAAATAAGCCAAGAATGATTCACATCAGCTACAGAAGTATAAGCAACTTAGTCAACCCCTGAACAACTTTGGGATGTTTTGACCGCCTGTGCATTACAAAACCCATTTTTTACTATCTCCAAATTTAACTATCAACAACCTGCTACTCTCTGGAAGCCTTATTTATAAACTGTCTATCAACACATATTTAGAATGTGATATGTATTACATACCAAATTCCTATAATAAAGTAAGTCAGAGAAAAGAAAATGTTATTAAGCAAATTATAAGTGAAATAAAATCTATTTACTGTTCCCGTGGAAGTGGATTATCATAAGGGTCATCACCCTGTATCTTCACATCGGGTAGGCTTTAGAGGAGAAGGAGGCGGGGTTGGTTTTTGCTATCTCAGGGTGGCAGAGGTGGAAATAAATCCAAGGACAGGTATAAGTGGACAAGTGTAGTTCAAATCCATATTGTTCCAGGGTCAACTGTACCCTCTTTAATAAGTTTGCTATTTACAGTAGATAAAGCAATGATCCTGGAATTTTAAAATATTTGTATCTAAATGTTGGGTGCCCAAGAGCAAGCTATTCAATTTTTCTGAGGCATCCACTTCTTCATTGTAAAATAATGAGAATAATACTATCCAGAAAGGATTGTGAGAAGTAAATGAGTACAAGAAAACTAGTTCCTCGTCCTTAGATATCTTATACAGGGTGGCCATAAAGTTCGTGTAATAGTTGCATTTATGCAACTATTTTAAATTGTACATGAACTTTATGGCCACCCTACTGTTAGCTATAATAATAGCTGTTGCTATTATTTTTATTTATTTCTGTTTAAACTTTTCTTAGCCAGACATTCAAGGACTTTCAGAATGCAGTCAGATGCTTATGAGGTCTCAATGCTTATGAACAATTAAGTTCAGAACTCATCCTAGAAAAACAGCTCTGTACCTCATTGCTGAATATCACTGAGATCACTGTCTAAATACTCCCCTTGAGAAGCTATGCACCAATACTAACACTTAGTTCTTCCTTCAAAGCACTTTTGCTAGGATGAGTTTGCAAACCTATTTGTCAGACTTGGTACAATGACAGTTCTGATGGCCATTCTAAAAACAGAGTTCCAAAATTGCTTCAAAGGGGACCATGGTGATTGTCGCAGCCCCTAGTGGCCCCTATGGCCCTGGACTCGATAGCCACAGAAAGGAACCAGTCATGACACAGATTAGAAGTACAAGCTTGCAGGAGGCGGGCTAACCTTGCTTGCAGGATAGCCCCAAGCAACCTCTGCAATAGCCTTTTATTGATTGAGACAGTACAAGACTGGTAAGGGGAGTGTTACACAATGAATGTGTGCCTAAGGATCGCCATGGGCTAGCCTCTTTCTCTGCAAGGAGCACCTGCGGACAAATCATCCGAGGGTCCGCCCTGCAGCTGTAAATCATCTTGCTCAGAAGTCGTCTGGCTCTTGGCGTCCTCTACAGGTGATGATATTCAGCAGTGAAGTATATAGCACTTTTTCTTGGATGATTTCACAAACTCATAATAATTGTCCATACTCATGTTACTTGTCACAGGAACCACCTGTTCCTCCTCTGCTTCTGTGTGACTTGTTCCCTACATCTAAGATCTTCTCTACACAGCTCCTTCTTCATGTCAGACTTCCAAATTCCACTCATGATTCCTTATTCAACTCATCTGTCACCCTGTAGTCATATAATAGGTAATAATATGTAGTGCTTTTTATATCATACCAGGAGTGATATGACGTCTGATTTTCAAACCTTTAGTGATGATTACATTTCAGGTTCCTAGTGCTGTTAGACTGACATTTCTCTCATGAAGATTTCCATCAACTTTTTAACTAATGAATGGAAGCATTCATTTATGATTGTAGCCCAGACACATAATTTAGTGATTGAAAATGACAGTTCTCTAATTCTATCATTCATTCTGCATGTATTAGAAAATATTATAAAAAATGAACATGCACACATTAATTACTTGCTTATCCTAAAGTTTGTAGAGTTTATACAGGAAATTCAAAATACACGTCTGGTTCTTTTTCTATGAGTTTTTACAGCAATGAGATTGAATCTAGTAATCCCCAAATGGTGACCAAGGAGTATGTTTTCCTTTAAGTTTATTTATTAGTTCCTGAACTAATAAATTTCTATTCATTTTGTGTATTTCAGTCAATGTAGTCATAATTATTTTTGATGCTCAAATCTACCAATTCTAGGCCAATGGGAGGAAGCCCTTTCCATTGTTTTTTGTTTCCTTATAATATAAGGTCATTTGGCCAACAGTAAACAATCTGAAAAACAAACAAACAAAAAATCCCATTAAAATGAACTTAGCCAAAGAAGTGGTATAATGAAAACTATAAATCATTGATCAAAGAAGTTGAGGAGGAAAGAAATGAAAAGATATCCCATGCTATGGATTAGAAGAATCAATATTGCAAAATGTACATACTAGGCAAGGAAGGCTTTTTTCTTCTTAATTTTAGATATTCTTTATATTATATATATATATTACATTAGTCAAGATTAGACCAATGTGATATACACACACATACATATAATATCATCACTACACATATATCCATATATATATAGTATGTGTGTGTGTATGTGTGTGTGTGAGTATATATATATCAATCGAATATGCTACCCCAGATATGCCTTTTTGGCATAAGAATTATTTTGAGCTGATTAGATAGACAAACCAAAGACAGAGGAGAAGCTCTTCAATGAAAGTAGAAGAGACCCTTTTATACACCCTACTCCATATATATACATGTATTTATCTCTCTGTATTTATCTATATACATGAATATTTAAATCTCTCGTCATATAAATATAGGGTGCCAAACAAGGTATACACATTTTAAGAAAGAAAAACACTCTATTAAAATTGTAATATTCAATATATACTAATAACAAAAGATGAATACAAGCCACATTTGACTACTGCAATTACAAGAGGTGCTCCAAATACATACATGATATCACATGTAATACATAGGTAATATCAGTTGTAATGTATAGACATTATTTTGGCATACTGGTATACACGATGCCTGACACTTAAGTTCTCAAACTCATCCTACATCCCTCACTGCTGAGTATCACTGTGTTCCCCTCTGAAGTACCCCCCTGGGAACCTGTGCACTGATGCCAGCACCTCGCTCACCCTTCAAAGCAATTTTGGAACTCTTTTTCAGGAATAGCCATCACATTGTCCCTGCATGACCCTCAATGTCCTGAATGTCATCAAAATGTCTTCCTTTCAATATTTACTTTATCTTTGGGTGAAGAAAAAAATTCACTGGGGGCCTGATCAGGTGAGTAGGGAATTGGTTCCAATATGGTTATTAGTCTACTGGCTAAAGACTCCCTCACTGACACTGTTCCTCAGTGAGCTCCTGTGAGAACACTTTGCACACACTTTTCTCATGTCAAGATTTTCAGTTCAGATTTTCCTGTTTCTCCATTGATGTTTACTTAGTCTGATATACTCCCCAGAGTCAGCTGATGACTTTGATGCATAATTCAATGGATTGCTGCAATGGTTTTGTCAGTTCTACTCGAAACTGGCCTCCCTAACCTCTCTTCATAAGTGAGGCTGTCTCTCCCATCAGAAAAACATTTAATCCATTTATATACTACCATTTTCTTCATGGCATTATAACCAAAACTTGGACTAACAGGTCTCTGGTTTCACTTCCACACTTGCCAAATTTAACAAGAAATTTAATGTTTGTTCTTTGATCTAATTCAGGCTCCAACATTCCTGCAATGGTACATTAAAGCACAACAATAATAAACACTACTCCCAGGACACTGCTATACAAGAACATGAACACAGCTGTGAGACACCGACATAGCAAGGTTATGAATCGTCACTGAGCTGCTCATACAGTGCAGCCTAAGTCAGCGCATAGTGGCCAGTCCGCGAATTTATTTGTCAAACCTTGTACATCCATTTAAACACACATATATGTACACACACACACACACACATACATAGTATTTAGTCTCATGTAATTGTAGTGGTTTTTAAGTGTGGCATCTGTAGAGTAGGCCAGTAGGTTGGAAATTCAAGGAAGAGTTGATGTATATTCTTGAGTCTAAAATTTACACATTAGAAATTCAGGCAGGGTTTCTATGCTGCAGTTTTGAGGTTCAGGAAATCTCATTCTTTGCTCTTAAGACATTCAACTAATTGGATAAATCCTGCCAACATTATGGAAGGTATTCTGCTACTTTACTCATTCTACCAATTTGGAAATTAATCACATCTAAAAAATAACTTCAAGGCAACTGTGAGTCTTATTTGATCAAACAATTGAGTACCAGCCTAGACCAATTGGCCCCAAAAATTAAACATCAGAAATGATAGGATGTTTTCCTCAAATTTTCAGCTAAGTTTTGACATTGTCTAGCTCAAATCTTATATACAGTAAGCATTCAAATATCTGTTGAATTAAATTTACATCTATTTACAGACATTAGCCATTTTTACAGAGCCTACGCTACCACTGAGAGCTACTAAATCTTGGAGTTTCTGGTACAATTCAATATTAAGGATTTATTTAGTGTTTATTTAAAGTTTATTAATAATACTACTTCACATGAATTTTATATTTATATTCATGGACTAAGTAAAGGAATATTTTGGGGGGTTTCTTTAATAAACATCTGTTACAATGAAATAGGAAACATTCTTTTACTTTTCAAATCATTCAATATGTGGTTCTTCTATAACAGTGCAAACATTTGAAAATCTGAGAAAGAATTCCAATAAAATATTTCATATGGTTGTATTTTGTCTCCCCAGAAGAGGGTAAAAATAGTCACCACTATCATCGTGGCCACAATGATTGGTTCTGATTAAGACACTGTGAAAGGAGTCCTTTCCTGGGATTTTTCACTTATCAAGAGAGAAAATCAGTTAATCTTGCTCGTATAGGGGTGGTGTATCATCTGAATCCGTGTTCTTCAACTTATATAAGTTGGCCAGCAATATAAAAATGAATAATTCACACCTAAAGAAGAAAGCAGGCTACTACATGGAAGAGACATGCTGGCTGTATTTCAGGGCCTAGTTCCACCTGTTCCCTAGGCACCCAGGCTATCCATTGTGCTTTGTTAGTTAAGCCTTTTTTGGATCAGCTAGTGTGCATTTGGTTTCTGTCACTTGCACAAGAGAGTTCTAACATGCACACATGCACATAATTTTGCACATTGTTTCCTAGATAATCCCATTTCTAAACTCTCATCCATAAACTTCAAATATAAACCTGTATTCAAAAATACCATTAAATTCTGTTAGCATTAGTCTCTATACACTATTTATCCAAGAAAAATAATTGTCATTAACTTTTACTTGGTATCTTTAGACCCCTTGTTCACATTTATAACCACAGGTAAGTATACATCATCCTTATTATATACTTAATGGCACTGAGGCTGGAAAGGATAAACAATATCTTATAAATTCTAAACTAAAATTCATATTTTTATCTCAGATCTGGAGCTCCTTTCCCTATCCTAAGAATTATTGAATCTGTTGGTTGTCTGTAATTATTATTTTAAGTAACAACTCTTAAATTTGTCTTTATAAGAATAAACATAATTCAACTGTAACAGGAAAGTATTCACTGTTGGCAATGTCAAAATGTAATAATGGAAATGTATAAAATGTAATTTTAAAAGAAAATTTTAGACGGCTTATTTGCATATCACGTCACTCCAATTTTTTAAAAAAATAAGCTGTGGTGAGCAGCAATAACCTTCTAAAGTATTCTGAAATCAGAAAACGCTTAGGAGAAAGGCGCCATAGTAATAAAAATGTCATTATAAATAATTAGAATGTCTGTCACACATCTACCTTCAAAGGTTTGTATAAAATGACTGACATATAAGCCAGCTGGATTAATCTTCCAGCGTCAGTTTAGGTTCGACAAGAATCTAGTTATCCCTAGGAGAATGAAACTCACAAAAGAAAATGAGGAGAACAAAGCCCAAGATTGTGTGGGAAGGTTTAGAATTTTCCTAAATGCAAGCGCGCGAACCAATCTATGCAAGTTTGCATTTCAGAAGTAACTGAGCCAGCAGGGGAAATCCTGGTCCACAGCATGCTGCTCAAGCTCTTTCCCTATCAGGCAGAAGGATAAGTGCCCAACAGAGCTAAAGGAGCACACACCCAACTTCCCCAGGGGCACGCCTCCCCCGTCTATCCCTGGCTCCCTCTCTGGTGAAACAGATTTTTCTTTTGATCCAAAAATATCCACAAATGACAATGACAAATCAGAAAAATTGAAAAGAAAGATGGAGTAACTAAAGACAACAGGAAGATGTTAGCTGGGGCTATATTGCAACTGCTGTCCTCAATTTTGTCCTCTCTGTGGATGGATCACGCAGCATCTACCTTCACTCTGTTTCAAAAGGCTCCGTGCTCTTTTGTAGCTGTGCTCTCACTGTTCTCAGCGGAGTTCCTAGTTGTTCAGCAGCTCAGTGATTTACTAGGCACACCAGGTGCTCCAGATCTGGGTAACTCCCAATTCCTTTCCTCCTGGAATGCATATTTTCTATGCTGACAGATAGAATACTGGCCAGCTTAAAATGAGCTCCTCTTGAGTATAAAGCTTTGTGGTCTGACATCTTCCAGCTAAGCAGGACTCGCCTGCATCTCTCAAGCTCCTGAGTAGCTGGCGGGGAGAGCAGCCCAGCAGGGAGCCCATCTTCTCCTTCCTTTGCAATTCCTCACTGAGCCAAACCAGGTGATTTGAGCCCAAGAAATATTCTTGATTGTCACACCACCTGTGCTGTCACAGAAAGTGGCCCATTGTTTGGCTTCCCCTCCTCATGTAGGCTCCATTTTTCCCATGTCCCCCCATGGAGGCTGGGACTTTGGAGTTAAACAGCTGGCGAAGTTCCATAGCCACTTGCTCACCACTTCTTTTCTGAAGCTGCAACAGAGGCAGTTGAGGGTAGCGTCCAGCAGTGAGAAAAACAAAAATTAAAAATACCAAAAAGAGAAGGAAACTGGGCAAAAGTTTCGGAGTAAGAGTTCTTACAGAATATATATGTAGAAATTAGGCTGAACAAGTCTGAGGGTGCACAAAAGAGAAATTCTGAGTACTAAAAAGTATTAAGCATCAATTATATACTAGCCTTTTTCCATTCAAGCATTCACGTAAGCATCAATAATCCTTTACTTATGTGCATTACCGTCTCCTATTCTCAGCTGTGGTAACTGAGGCTTCCCTGATTTAGAGCCTATAGATAGACAATAAGGACCATATCATACTGTAAAACTCATGCCCATGCCTCAAGATCTCTCTGCTTCTTTGAAAGACCAGTAAAGGATTTACATTAATAATTACTCAAAATCCCATGGCCAATAACTGGTAAGAGGTAGAACAGGAAATGATTGTGGAAAGAAATAAAAAGTTATACAATAGCTTAACTCCAGACTGTGACTGGAAAGGTCTTAGAAGAAACCTGCAAAGCAAATTTAAAAATGGAATTAACTTTTAAAGATAAACATAAAGAGTAGGGAATTAGGGGCATGCAATTATAACAAATAGGCTTGTGAGGGCCATGACAACATAGGAAATGGAGAGGATCCCATTCGTCTCCACCCAGGAACATGTTCTGAATTGGCTGGCAACACTGGTTCACCCACTTTATTTGGGATTCTTTACTTCTCCTAAGAAATGGTCAGCTGGCTGTGAGCAATAAAGCATCACTATCTGCGAACAGCACATTCCAGAAAACACTTGGGTGGCAGTCACAGCAGCTGCTGCTTAGAGAGAGATAACAGGTTTCCATCAGTCCCCCCGAGTGGGAAGTGGTGTCTGGGGCTGTAGCCCACTTATTCAAGTGTGGCACCCTCTCGTCTAGAGAGAAGATTCTCGTAGTTGAGACTTGGGAGGAAATAGCAAAAGGTATTGGCATTTATTAATCACCTATCGTGTCCTAGACACTTAGTTCTGTGCAACAATCCTGTGAGGTAAATATTATTGCCCCATTTGACAGGTAAAAAAATGATGACTTAAGGTTAAGTAAGTTAGCACCTTATGCACGGTTGTTAATACCTCTGCTAAATATGGTCCTGGAGCCAGACAGTAGAGTGAGTAACAGAAGAGGAGGACAAGGAGGAGAAGCAGCCTCTGCGGGGCGTTTGTGTGAGATCCCTACGTGCTACGTGTCTTATAAAGAATGGTTCATTTAATCATCAAAATAATCAAAGGAGGAAAATATCTTTATTATGACTCATGACATGAAGAGCTTCGTCTTTCCTCCTTTGAGTCTGGAGTGTGCGTGTGCGTGCATGCGTGTGTGTGTGTGTGTGTGTGTGTGTGTGCTTTAGGAGGAGGGATACAGACAACTGCTTAGACCGGTGTTGGCAGCAATGTAATAGACCTAATGAGCTCTGGTCTCTAAACAGCAGGAGGGCATCTTTTTATCTGAAAATTGGAGTGTGAGTGAATCTATGGAGCTTTTCCAATTTGGCATGTTTAACCTGAGCATTTACCCACTCCACTGGGTACAGCAGTCACATGGAACATTAATAGCCAGTTGGGTTCCTATCATGGTCCTGCTTATATTTTCCTGTACTCTGAACTAACCCTTTTAGCCTAAGAATATTATTTGTTGCTGTAGGTTATTTCTTCTGGCTTTATCATAGTCCTGTGCAAATTCTTTAAAATACAGATAGTCTTGAGGGCCATTTTCCAAGTACTTAGCACTCATTAAGAATATTTCTGCAAGAGTTTGTATGGGCAAGCAGTAAAGTGCAGGGGGTTATGTGAAGCCACTACCTAGTTTTGGAGAGCAGAGAGACTTCCATCGATGAAGGTTCTCCCCCCTCTGTTCCTATGACAGTGGGATTCATCCCCCATAGAGACAGCATTGATTCTGCACATAATAAGGACTATCAGCCCGGAGTTAGGGCTCTGCCTCGCTTTCTCTTCCAGTGAAACGCTGAATAGCTATCACTCTCCTAAAGTGGTTGTGTATTTCTCAACAGATTTTAGCATTAGATTTGCATATAATCGAGTCAACTGTTACCAGTTTAAAACTTTCCATACAGCTCACTTATAAACTTATTTACATGCCACCTTTGCCCTAATTTTAGTTGCTTTCTTCTGCTCAGAGATGGGAACTTTTCTGAACCAAAAGAGCCAGCACCCCTCTGAGACTCATCCAGAAAATCGATGTTTACTTTTGTTCTCAACTTGCCCTCAAAACACAGATGCTGTGCTTAAAAGACTAATTGATCGTTTTATTTCAATTGCACAGAAGTGATGTTGGAAAAGTGAGCAGACCTAGGGCCATTGGAGCTCAATATTTGGCAGAAAGCCGTCTGCTTATTAATTAACATTAGAAACTCAAATCTGCACTGTTTCCAATTGTCATGGTAATAAAGAAAAATGTACCCCCAAATGCTACAGTATTGACCACCAAATTCATTCTTATGAAACTATGCCTAATGCAATGTTTATAAAATTAGCATGATCAACTACAGCAGATACCTGCAGTTCTAATAGCTGGTTCTAATAGCTAATAATCTATATGTATTTTCCTTTGCCACAAGCCATAAATGAAATGTGACATTTTTCATATGCAACAGGCATGATTCCCCTTCATACTGAAACTATTTAGTATTATTATTTGTGTGATTTAATAAGTTTCTTTCTGCCCTGCTCTTTATATTGTACAAATAAAATGGCATTTCCATCATTAACACTCAAAGAAGACCAGGATCTAAACTGCTAAGAAAAAAAAAGGCAAAAAATAATAATAATAATAAAAATAAAACAATACTTTTGGGAAGTTACAACATCCCTTTTGCATTTAGTTGCTATTTCCAATCAGCATTCACTAAATTCCAATTATCTTCCTTGCACTGTGCTTAGAATTTTTTTTGGAAAAAAAAAAAAAAAAAAAAAAAAAAAATTAAGACAAGGGACTGGCCATCAAAGTGAACAGATATGAAAACTGAGTATAATAAAAGGCCAACTAGGATAAAAATATTGATGATGAGGCACTTGCAGGATGTTGTTAGAATGTGGAAGAAAGGATTGAGACTAGAGTATAAAGACAGGATTCGTGGAAAATGTAATGGAATCTGCTGAAGAAATGAAAAGAATTTCCTAACTAAGGGAAGAAAATACAACAGGGCATAGAAATGCAGCAGTATTCAGGAAACTGGTTGAAGGGTTGAATGTTTCTAGGTCTCTGGACCAACTGGCAAGGTCAGCTGAGTAGGAGATGAGGCTGGAGAATTGGGTTTATCAGATTTTGAATGGCTGTAGATGCTATGATAGATTGCAAAAGTAGTCACAGATTCTTCTCATCTCTTTATGCACACAAAGCCTCCCTTTAAAAGTAAACTTTAGATTTAAAAAAGAATTATAGGTTTATAGAAAAACTGTGCAAGAAAAGAAATTTCTCCCATACTTCCTGTCCTCTGGCTGTGCCACAACACGCACAGTTTCTCTCATTATCTTCCATGAGTGGCATATATTTGTGACAATTAATAAACCCATAATGACACATTATTATTACCTAAAGTACACAGTTTGCCTTAGGGTTTATTCTGTGTTGTACATCCTAAGGGTTTTCGTAAATGTATAATGTCAGTTTCACCCTAAAAATCCCCTGTGCCTCATGACCTCCTTCCTTCAAACCACTGTCATTCATTGATCTTCAACTACCTTACAGTTTTGTCTTTTCAAGAATGTCATATAGTTGAACTCCTATGGCATGTGAAGCCTTTTCTGGTTGGCTTCCTTCACTTAACAATATACATTTAAGATTCCCCCATGTCTTTTTATGGTTGAATAATTTCCTTTTCTTGCTGAATAATATTACATATTCCATCCTCTCATTGTACCATAGTTTGTTTAGCCATCCACCTTGAAGGACATCTTGATTATTTCAAATTGTTGGTAATTATAAATAAAGCTTCTATAAGCATTCATAAACACCCCTTTGAAATGTGACTTCTTATCTCCTCCCCGCAACATATGATGTCTATTTCTCTACTATGTGAAGCCAGACTTACCCATTTGATTAGTTTTGGACTATGTGTCACTAGGAAAGATGGTGAATGCACACTGGGCCTTACCTGCTTGCTGCTCTTGGCATCCTAAGCCACTGTATGCAGAAGCCTGAGCTAATCTGCCAGGTGATGAGATATAAGGCCCAACTGTCCCTGGTAGTCCAGTGGATGGATAGTTGGACCACCCTGAGTTATTCAACCACAAACTGGTCTTCCAGTTAACTTCAAACACAAAAGAAATCAGCAGAGCTGGCTCAGGCCAGAAAAACTACTAAGCTGACCCAAAAATCTCTCAGCTAAATAAATGGTGATTATCTTAAATCACTAGTGTTGGGGTCATTTGTTATCTACAGAAAGCCAGTATACCAGTGCCATCCTAAATAAGAACTAGCCTGTCTTTTATAAGAGAAGTTAGACACTGGAAACAAGTTTAGGAAGGTATGGTCATTAGACTATAGAACAGATTACAAGGATCAAAACTTTGCGGTGATCATTAGATAAATGGCATTAAAAATATTGTAACAAAAATGGCTATGAAGAAGAAAATTTGCCCAAGGGGTTTAAAATAATGCATTATTCTTAAATTTAAAAGTTGACAAATATTAATGTACTATATAAGTAAAGTAATAATTCCATTGTATTCAAGAAGAAATACAGACCTAAGACAAGAACATTTCCATAGTTCTTCTGTTATTATACTGCCCAATTTTTGAATACCTATAGATCCTTTTAACAGAGGATTTCTGCCTATCTGGAAATAAATATTTCAAGATAAGTACAAGGTATTATTCGTGACAAAACAGACATAAAAAGCTTGAAATGCCTACACTTTATCCTAGAGACCAACCTTGAGCCAGAATCAGGAGATTGGAGTTCGAAAACTAGTATAAAGAGGTTTATCACTAGAAACCTGACAGACACTTTGGGTATGGCAGACTCATGTGGCACACTCAGCCACCGGAGGAGGGAGGTAAAGAAGGCAGGTGGAGTACGGTAGCAGGAAAGCGTAGAGAAACAAAGCAATTGACAATTGGTGTTCTAGAAAGGTAGCTTTTGAAATGTCAAGAAGTCCAGTAAGGACAATTGTGATATCTTAGCAAGTGGACTGAGTCTGGCTACAGAAAAATTTATAAGGCTGGGCGCAGTGGCTCATACCTCTAATCCTAGCACTCTGGGAGGCTGAGGCAGGTGGCTTGCTTGAGCTCGGGAGTTTGAGACCAGCCTGTTCAAGAGCAAGAGTCCATCTCTACTATAAATAGGGGGGAAAAAACCTAAGCATCATGGTGGCTGCCTATAGTCTCAGCTACTTGGGAGGCTGAGGCAGGAGGACTGCTTGAACTCAAGAGTTTGAGGTTGCTGTGTGCTATGATGCCATGGCACTAGTCTACCCAGGGCAACAGAGAGAAAGAAAGAATGAAAGAAGGAAGGAAGGAAAGAAGGAAGGAAGAAAGGAAGGAAGGAAGGAAGGAAGGAAGGAAGGAAGGAAGGAAGGAAGGAAGGAAAGAAGGAAAGAAGGAAAGAAAAAAACTTGCAGACATTTAAAGGCAAATAATACGTTAGAACTAGTTAAGGAAAGCTCAAGCATGGGTTACTGGTTCAGACCTTTGGTGTGAGTGAGTAGCTTAATCCTAAATCCCACACTGAGTGGAATGTCCTTCCTCCATGTAGGCAAATGACACAAATGAGTCACTCTTGCTTCAATTAACTAGCCATTCACAGAGACCTTCTTTGACTGTAGATTCTAAAGTGCCCACACCTCCAGACACACTCTTTATTCCATACCTTGCTTTACTTTTCCTTACACTGACCACTTCTGATAATTTTTTATATACTTTGTTTTCTCTGTCACACTATCCCAACAAAAACACAAGATCCATGACCAGGGCATGATTCCTGATACATCCTGATGGCACAGTATAGTTTCTGACATAACACTCAATAAAAATGTTAGAATTATTGAGCAAACCAAAGATTAGTAAGTTAATGAATTAAGTTAAAGCAGGGCAAGGCATGGAGCTCTCACCTGCCTCAGTCTGGAGAGGATCAGGTCCTGGGGTTCTTCTAAGCCCATCTGTAGGCAGCGCCTATAGAGTCCTCTATAAACAGAGCCTGGTGTGGCAGTTGAAGTGTTATGATAAACAAAATCTACTTGGCAAATTTGTTGAGAGTAATACATAGGTAGTAACATATTAAAAGATGTGTGTGGAGGTTTTTATCTATTGGTTTCGTATTTGTACTGAGTACAATGGCTATGCACTTTTCCATTCTTATAATACTTTACTAAGAAGAATGTGCTTCGACTCCAACCAGTTGAAGAGATAAAGTCTCCATTTTTTTATGACTGAATAGTAGTCACTGATATATATACACCACAGTTTGTTAGTCCTTCGGGGATTGAGGGGCACTTGGGTTGATTCCACATCTTGGCGGTTGTGAATTGAACTACATAAATATTCTGGTGCAAATGTCCTTATGGTAAAATGATTTTTTTTTTCTTCTGTTTAGATGTCTGGAAATGGGATTGTGGGACCAAATGGAAGTTTTGCTTTTAGCTCTTTGAAGATTCTCTGTACTTCTTTCCATAAAGTTTGTATTAGTTTGTAATCCCACCAGCACTGTAAAAGTGTTCCCTTCTCTCCACATTGATGCCAGCATCTGCAGCTTTAAGACTTTGTGATGTGGTCTGTTCTCACTGGAGTTAGTGGATATCTCAGAGTGGTTTTAATTTGCATTTCTCTGATGATTAGAGATGATTTTTCGTGTGTTTGTTGGCCATTTATCTGTCTTCTTCAGAGAAGTTTATGTTCAAGTCTCTTGCCCACTTATAAATGGGGTTGTTTGCTTTTTTCTTATTGATTAGTGTGAGTTTTCTGTACAGTCTAGTTATCAGCCCTTTGTCAGATACATAGCATGCATGAGAGAAAAACATAATTATGTTCAAGTGGGGGGGAGGTGGAAAAAGAGAAAAAGGGGAAAGATGGTGGATTGGTAAACTCTCACCTATTGTGCACAACAAGGGTATACAGCACACCCCCTCCTGGATGACAGGCTGAAGTACAACTTGAACTTGACCTTAGAAATGAAAACAATGTAACCTAAACATTTGTACCCTCATATTAATCTGAAAAAACAAAAAAATACAAAAGTTGTGTGTGAAGGGATATACCTCAAAACTGATGAAATCCAGTATTATCAATTTCACAAGAATTCACTTAGTTAATTACTGACTTTAGACAGAGATGGAGAAAAAGAGTTTAGCTTGAAAGGAAGTGCTCAACTATGGCTGAGATAGCCATTTCTCCATGCAATATCTATTGTTTCTCTTCCACTTTAATGAAAAATCCCTTGATTTTACCTCAAGTACATTGTTTCTCAGAATTAAAGATTACATTTCTCAAATTTTTCAACAACCTTAAGAGTGAGGTGCAGTTATATAACTAAGCTGTGCCCAAAGGGGACAGAGGTGAAAGTATTGGCAACTTCAAAGAACCTTGCTCAAAAAAAGCTGACTCAGAAGGGAGAAGCTCATTTTCACAAGTATCCTGCAATTCTTTAAGTAACCCTCAAGTAGGAGGTGATGGCTGGAAACACTGAAAATCCAGCCATCTTTTGGGGGCATGAAATGATACTGAGAGTGGCAGCTATAAAGTAGGATGATGAGGGAAAAAGACAGGCGCCTCGACCCAAATAACTCCAAAATGTAACCATAGAGGTTCAAGGCTGCCCACCTCCAGATAAAAGGTTAAATAAAAGACAGCTTCTGTTTCTGTTATTGAAGTTTTATATCCAGATGAATCTAAAGCTAACTAATATATCTGGCTTCAAGAATTATAATACAAATAGGTTATTAATAGAAAAAAAAATACTGGATTTATATTCAGAAAGCATGAGTTCCTTTTGCAGGTTTCCCTGACAACTATTATCACTTACAACTGGGAAAGTAATTTAATCTTTCTGAGGATCTGTTTCCTCTATTTAAAATTTGAGAAAATATTATATGTTTCTAAACTTGCTTGGAGAATTGTGTAAAACTGTGTATGAAAAAGTGTGCTACATAATTTAGAGTATTGATAGAGATTATAAATTAATGTGGAGGGTCTTTGTAAAAAATATTTCAGTTCTTTGCTTCTGCTGGCCTCTTTAAACATTCTGAAGAAGCAACCAATTAGTGTCTCATCATACAATGTAGCTGCTAATTAGGAGCCACCTACTATATACATATCTGTATTGGATTCTCTGGTACAAAGAAAGAAAAAAAAATCATCCAGCTTCAAATTAAGTGTAGGGTAAAACTATTAGGTGGTCCCCATGGGACCCAAACACAACTGCTAAGCCAACATTTCTTCTCCCCATTTTTTTTTTCAAATAATCACATTACTCTGTAATTCTAAAATCACAGAGATAAAACAAAAAATGAATCAAGGACTAAAAAGGTAGTAAAAGGTATGGGAAAATAATTCATTACTACCATTTTTACAGCTTACAAATAGACTCTTGGAAAAATTTAGACTGTTTTTCATTTGAAGTCGATAATAGTTTTTGAAGTGCAGGAGTGATCTTGCTCTTAACAAAATTGTGATAAACATTGATAGTTCTTACACCAGTGGCAGCTTAACTATAGGGAACAGACCAAGATGAGAGCTCTCTCTGCTTCCACCATCTCTTCCATTTAATAAGACAGTCTCTGCTTTTATTTTAAATATTAGAATTCCAGAAAATAGTTAATGTTTTTTAAGGAAAATGTTTAAACATTCAGTTCTTTCAGGAAAGTTTGAATAATTCTGTATGTATTCTTTGTATTACCAAAAGCATCACCAGTGATATACAAGCTAATTCAAAATTTCAAACATTAGTTCACCTGGTATCTTCTGAAAAAAATCTCCCTGGTAAGTTTTCTTTCCCAATCAACTCTCCCTCATCTGTCTGTCACAAAACTCCTTTTATTGTACCCTGAAGACAACTGCAAATCTGCCCCCACTGACCTTATGTGCTTGGAACATCTGTAGCACTTATCTCCACTTCTGCATCTGTCTCGGTTTTCCGCCAATGATTTTCATTTCACCTTTTGTTTTTAGACTTTTACTCCAAGGTGTGTATTCTCCCATGTGTCTTTAACTCCTTCAGTCTTGTGAGCAGTCTGTGAATTCAAGCACTTGACTGAAGTCAAGCGCTACAACTTCAGTCACTCATCTTTAATTGTAAAAACAAAGCAAACCAAAATACTACCATTAAACCAGAAATTAATGGCTGGTCAGGTTATACGTGTGCTTTATGTCCCAAAATAGAGTTCTGAGAAGATACTATGCTATATTGCAAATATAAACAATTCTTGTTTTTCTGACCACTGTGCCAGGAGAAATAGCGATCTATTTCCAGAAAGGGGCAAGTCTTCCAAATAGTCTAGGAAGTGATTGGGGAAATAGGCTCCTAATTTTTACTCTTAGGTCAACCTGTCAAAGTAAACTTTCTCATGGAACCAACAATGCGGGATAAGAGAGAGAAAGGGCAAAAGTCTTATACACTCACACGGAGGACTTTTGCAGGCTCTCTCCAGCATCCAGTATCTCACAGAACATTTAAACACCATTAGATCAGCTGGATGTTAAGGTGCAAGTAATGCAAACTGGGACACCCAGAGATCTTTCTCCAGCCCAAATTTAAAGTTGTATGGGTTACTTGTACAAGTAAACACATTCAAATATGATTTATATTACATGCAAAATCAAAGGTGCCCACTAAATGTTTAACCTTTGTCTATGGTTGGTAGTACAAGGTGCCACAATTGTCATTCCTTGAAAGGTACAACTAAAACTTAACAAGCCTCAGAAATCCAGACATCCAGTAATTCCACAGAACTGGCAGACTCTTAAATTTTGCTGGAATGTATCTCTCATTAACTTTCATGCCTTTTTCTTCCCAAGGTATTTTTGTGTATCATTCTCACTAGGTCCAAGAAGCTTGTTGTCTTCTACATAGAGGACAATTGTAATGTGCTCTGAAATGTGACATGACAAAAATCCTTGTGGATATATTTATGATAGAGAAAGAAAGTTAACACAGAGATGAGTAAGCTTATGAAAATTACTGTTGGATCTTCCATGTGAAAAAAAAAAAAAATTGATTCTGAAAATCTTGGCTTACTGGTATTTTTAAAAAGTATTTGCCATCTCAAAAACTAGTTGCTAAAATGTTTTGGTGATTTGCTCCAGTTCAGTGTCCATATTTAGTAAAGCATCTATAATTGAAGTTACAATTTAATCTCTCAAGGTATTCTAGTGCCATTCTCCAAGAACCATCTACTTTTTTCAATGGTGAAACAGGGAAGTTGAATGAAAACATGAAAAGAATACCATGTGTATTAGTAAGAAAGTACCATAAACTGGGCTAAAATTAGAAATTTATCAACTTACTATTCTGGAGACTAGAAGTCCAAAATCGAGGTGTTGGCAGGGCCATACTTGTTTTGAAATCTGTAGTAGAGAATCTTCCCTGCCTCTTCCTAGTCCTCTATCCTTGCTTTCCTTAGCTTGCAGCCGCATCACTCCACCTCGTATATCTCCTATGGCACTCTCCCTTTGGGAGTGTCCGTGTCTTGGCATAGAATTATTTCTGTATTTTGGATTTCTGTGTTTTGGATTAAGCCCCCCCCCCCACATCCATATGAGCTCATCTTAATTAAAGTAATTACATCTGCAATGACCCTTTGTCCAAATAAGGTCACTTTCTGAGATCCTGGGGGTTAGGACATCAATACCTACTTACACAACATAAGCTCTGACACCAACCTATATCTGTTCAGGACTTTGATATTAGTACTCCCTTCTCTCTGCAATTTCTCCAGAGATTCAGTATTGGGTCTGGAGAAAGGATTGCTTCAGCAGCTTTAATTGCACCCTGACATAAAGGCTCTACTTTCAGAAAGCCAATATTGGGATTCTGCTGGTTGTAGTATATGTATATACCAACTACACATTCAGAAAAAAAGGAAGAATAATCTTAAGGTGTATGTGCAAACTCAGGAGACCTATTTTGACAAAGACCCGATCATGATGACATTCTCTTCCCCAGAGCCTGCGCCTGAGTATTGTCCTCCCCTAGTGGACAGTAAAAAAGTAGAAATTAAGCCAAATGCGGTGACACATGCCTGGAGTCCCACCCACAGAGCAGGCTGGGAAAGAGGATCATTTGAGCCCAGGAGTTGGAGGCCGTAATGTGCTAGGATCTCTCCCGTGAGTGGCTATTGCACTCCAGCTTGGCAACATAGCAGAACCCTGTCTCTGAACAAGAAAAACAAGTAGACAAAAAACAGAATAAGTCTGTGCTCAGGATGAACAAGGCCGGTAGACTGGTGAGAAGACTGTTGTGAAGAGCACTAAGCACATCCTCAGGGCTGTGCTGCTACATCTAGGATTCAGAGTTAATTAGCCAAGGCCTACGTATTGCCTTGTAGGAACAATGCCTACAGGCCTTCCACGTTAATCTGTCTGTACCTCATATGACATATTCTGGCCAGCAGGACCCTAGGACACTTTAAGATTTTGGGAATCTATGAAGTGGTGGGGTGGTAAAACCGCTCTCTGGAGAAGAAGAACCCTGATTGGCAGTGCATATGATTTTGCAGTTTAAATTCTCTCTATATGACCACTTTTAAAGTAGCAACATGATGACATGGAATGTGAGAAGTGACATGTAAAATCAGCTCTTGACAACCTTCAGAGCAGATGTGAACAACTCACTGGACATCTGGCTTCTTACTACATGGAGGAAGTATTTTCTTAGCCACAGCTTCACCTCACCCTGCACTGAGCCATGGTGGTTTACCCACTTAGTGCAGTTCTGCACTCGTAAAACTAAGCAGTGATGCTTGATTAAAGGTATTCAATCCAATCTCTGAGGCCTCTGTCTTAAGAGGATGTGTCAGTCTGGCTGAGTCACATTTGGAAAGCTGCAAGTACAAGTCTTGAGTCCCCTTAACCTAAAATTGTGATTCTTTCTTTCTCTGAACTGCATCAGTTCGTTACAGTCATTTATTAGCATGTTCATCTGAATAGTGTCTTCCCACATCACTATTCCCAGATCCATGAAGCTTTGAACACCATATGCTATCGCCCATTATTGTGTTCTGAATATCTAGTAATTGCACAGTGTGGGAATTTTAAAATAAGTATTTGTTGAATTAATGAATGAAGAAATAAAATTTCCTACCAGTTCATTGACTTACCAATGTGCCCAAGTCCCTCCCTTCAGAACAGCGTTGCCTGGGTAAACCACCACGTCTCACTTATCTTGCAGGGTGAGGTGAAGCTATGGCTAAGCAAACATTTCCTCCACTCAATGTAATATTCCTGGGCAATATTACAATGAAATACCTAATTATTCTTCTGTCTTCTTTGTGACAGGTGTACCTCTCATTTGCTTTGTTAAATAGGCAAACATGTCCCTTTTAAATCTTCCTTATAATTCAAATGCTCTTATGTCATTCTTCTGTATAGTCGAATATTAAATGCAAAGAAATACATCCTAGATCTCAATAAAGTAATTTTTCTACCTTTTATTGATGATAAAGACCTTCATATCATTCACATTTAAGAACACAGTAAAACTAAAAAAAAAAAAAAAAAATGGGACGGAAGAATTATACTGGGCTTATTATTAAGATAAATGAGACGTATTTTGGATAATTCTTCAATTGCAGAAAGAATCAGGGATGCCTCCCAGTGAGACGCTGAACTTCAGAAGATGAAACTTTGTACCTCAAGGACTTTCTCTATCTGTATTTTTAAATCAATCTTCCAATTTCATATCTACAACTGCAGTTATTCACGTATTCAAAAATGTATTATACAACTACATTCTCTGAAGTCCTCTTTGCCCATCTTTAAATTGCTACAATGTATAGAGGGCTGTTCATTACTTTAAGGAAAATGGAAAAAAAAATCTAACTAAATGATATCTGAAAATTAATTTCAAAAATATTTAGTGCAAAGAGCCAAGGGTAATAAAGAACACAGAAACAGCTGGTGACAATACCTTTTCTGTCTTCAATCTCAACAGTTCATCATGATTTAAAGATTCTAAGTAAAACGTAAAGCACTTTCAGAAAAAAAAAAAAAAAAATTAGCCATAAAAATGAAATCTAAGAAACTGAGTTTGTGGGCTCAATTATCTCTTTCTTATGCTTATGTCCTCTACCAAAGATAGCAGTAATTGATTAATAAAATTTTAGATTGTGGAAAAACTATGTCAAAGTCAGGTGAAATTGAGCAAAAAGACTGATTTAAATTGGAATGCCAAGTAAAAGTAGGGTGGCTCTCCCTCAGATGGGTGTCTAAGGGAGAATGTTTAAGTATTAGATGAGGGGTTGAAAGAAAGTATTTGTAAAGCCCTTTTGACCCTAAGAGCTACCTACCCACGTGCACACAGATACACACATAGGTATGAATGTCCAGCCAATGGAAACATCGCATCCGCCCAGGAGTACCTTAAAGTTACTTGATTGTGTATAAATCTTGATGTCAATGTATAAGTTTCACAGAGCTGTGAATGTCCAACACTCTTAGTTTACATACAAGAAAACCATGCTTGCTCCTACCTCGTATCTCAGACTATTGCTATGATTTTCTCAGGGCTGTAAAACCATATGCAGTTGCAGAGGCAGAGCTATTGACCAGATCTCCTGATTCTAACACAAGAGGCACAATTTTTTTACTACCCTGTCTTGCATGTTAAGTTGTGGTCCCCTAAGGCAGGGAGACCATGTTTATTTTACTTTCTGTTTTTACAGAAAATAAATTCACTCAAAATATGATTTTGCCACTGCTGCCACTGCAGAAAATATTAGTGTTTTTAAATTGTGGAATTAAGAATTTAGAATGAGTCAAACACATATTCCCTTACCTTGCATTAAGCTGAAAGGTTGTTTGACTGCGTAGCAGTTCAAAGGAAAGAAAAACAGGAAAGAAGCATAAAGTACCAAATACAAATAAGTTCAGAAATAAGAAATGGCCATTTGCAAACATTTGTGCCGAACTTGCCCTTTGTTTCGTACACTTCTCAAAGAGCCATTTAGAAAGTTTACTGCTGGATAAAAAATGCTTTTAAATATACTTTTTAAAATACAGTGCACTGAGAATTAAATCGCCAGGCAGCTCTAAACTAAAGGGTAAATGAAACTACAAATTATATTTATAGGACAAATTTCATCTAGAGGAATCCCACAGCACCTTACAAATGAATCAGAAAGCACACATCTCAGAACTGGCTTACCCACCACTGAAATACCTCTGCCTCTGGGGCCTGTCCTGGCATCTTTTTCACAAAAGACTGTCATGCCACCTTCAGACAGGGGCAAAGAGGGCCTACCTGCGACCAAACCATACCTCAGTTCAGGATCCAGGGCTGTGGCACTGTGGGCTATAAAGCATGATCCTGAAATGGAAATTTCTAAGAAATTGCATCTGGAGTAGCCATCCAGGAAATTACAGTGTTTCTCTCTCATAGCCACAGTGAATAGAACATGGGCTGTGGAGTCAGACAATCCTGGGGCGAACCAAGTTTGAGCGTTTATCAGTGGTGTAATCTTGGGCAAGTTATTCAACTGCTCACAGTCTCTTTCCTTGTATGATTTCATTCCTGTAGGAAATGAGATGATACAAGATTTTAACCCACTGCTTGAAAAATAGCAAGCAGTCTATAAATATTTGTTTTCTTCTTTTGCAGCTAATTATCCTTTCTGTTTAAATGTTACTGTACATCTAAATTTGCTTTCTTATCTATGTCTGTATCTTTCTTACAACCATCACATATGTACACACATTGTGCATTATATCATATAATATAAAGGATGATATACTATTTAATGCACTATGTATCGATATATATGATCATTTTATGATATATGAATACATGTAATATGATGTACACATGTGTACATTTGGGGGTGGCATCTGTTTGTCCTTTTGCCCTGCACCCTGCCATTGTTGGGAGAAGTTTTGGAAAGCAGATAAAATCTAGCACATGTGTTGAGGAAGTGACATCACTCAGGAGCAAGAGGAGGTCTTTGGTGGTGTCAGGGAAGGCAGAGTCTGGGAGAGCAGATGTCCAGGACGAGATGCTCACTGACAGATGTCGTTGTGTGCATCTTACAAAGATTTTAGTAATTGCTTGAATTTTCTCATTTCCCTGTTGCAGTAAAAGCAAAATAATCAGTCAAGAGTAAAAGTGGTGAAGGAGGTCTGAGACTTTTAAGGAGAGATAAAGGGTGCAAAATGGTCATCTAGGAGACAATTGTGAGAATAAATGGCCTGGGGAGATATGGCAGTTTTTAACCATAGCATTAAGAGCTTCCTGAGGTATCTGGGCATATTTTTAAAGTGAGACCTAGTCAGAGTGTTTGAATCTTTCTTCTGTCACATTCAGCTGCTTGGCTGTAAGCATGTAGTAGGCAGAGAATTTGACTACCAGTACTTAAATTTAATTTAATCAGGACATTTCTGTGCCAAGAAAATACGATGACAAGAGAGGGCTGAGGCAATGGAGAGTACAGACAATGAAAAACTTAGCTGTGAAAGGGAGGAAAGAGGACATCAAATGTATGAGAGAGATTGGTGCGGTGGTAGGGTCAGTCAGCTGGTGGTGGAGAGAGCTAAGAGACCAAACCTCGGGACACTGAAGGGGCTGAGCTGGAATGATTGGAGAACGTGGAATGATAGGGTGCTGTGACCGGTGATGACAAGGTCTAGGGTGTGACTCTAGGTGTGAGAGGCTGAGGTAGAAGACAGGATAACTGGCGTAGAGAGGGTTAAAGTGCTAGGAGGCCCCCGTCTTGGAAGGATCATAGCCTTATATTTTTAAATCACTAAGATTCACACAGTAACACAGTGAGACAGAATTTTTTTCATCCAGGATGTAACATTTTTTAAATTCAGGTAGATGACCCAGGAATTGGTTAAGGAATGCAACAATACTGGGTAGTAAATAATTATCAAAACAACTAATTCTATGCAATACAGAGCTAGTCGGATCTGAGGATTTTTCTTGATCTCTGTTGAAGGAAATAAAGAGATTTAGGTAAAAATTAAGAATGAAATAGGTCATCATCCCACCAGCAGAGATGGTAGTATTTTGGAGCACACTTCAGCAGATTTGTAGATATTTATCAATACTGAATGGAAAGAGTGTAGACTCAGTAGCAATAGAGACCCAAGTGTCTGCTGCTCTCTTTATCTCACTGGAGAAATCAAAGCACCTCCTAGTGATCTGAGGACAGTGGTTACAGGGTACAGGAATGGGCAAAGCACAGGTTATCCTCTGCTTCAAGGAGCCAGTTAAGCATGGAACAGCCAGAAAAATTCAGCCATGTTTTTACCTAGGCACGATAAATAGAATCCAAAGTCAATAATGCCGATTGTGTATTGTGGGAATTTGGGAATAGTGTCCCTTCAAATTCACTGAAGATATTTTTCTTGCCTGTGATTGTTTATCTGATTCTATGTAATCTGATGTATGAACCTTATCTGTTGCGGAGAACTTCCTTTCTTGTTGCCCAAGTCTTCCCCACAGATAACGCAGGCCAGTGTACCCGTTGTGAGAGCAAACTAACTGAGCAGCAAAGCCGTTTGCTCCAATCCACTCAGTCAGCAATAAAACTGACCTTTTGATCTCCAGCGCAGGAGCCTTATTTCTCAAATAAATCTGAAAGCGGGAAGGGAAAATAAGGGAGTTGTGTATTTGCCCATCTACCCCCACACACGTTTTATCCTTTATATTTTCTGGCTTTAATGTCCTGTTTCAAAAGGTCTCCCCCACAACAAAGTAACATATGTTTTCTACCTTGTATTACGGCATAGTTGTGGTTTCATCTTTCACATTTGTGTTTCCACTACAGGTCAAATTTATTATTACATGAAATAGCAATTAAAATTTTTTTTTTTCAAAATATTGTTAGTTATTGAATAGTCTAGATTTCTCCCACTAATGTAAAATTATAATGTTTATATCCCACATATCAGATAAAGTTACCCCGTTTTTTTAGAATCAAATGAACCATAAACCTTTAACTCCTTCTACACTCTGGATGCTCTTGTTAAAGTGTATGTTCTCCTAGTCATCTTGGGTTTAAATTAATTATCTAAGCTTTTGTTTCTCTGAAAGATTTGTTAGTCAGTCATCTCTTTCCTTGGAGGTATATTGGTCATAAATTGAGAATGTATTTCTTTCATCACTTTAAAAGTGAACATTTCTTTTTATGTAATATTTTTTTAGTTGGTGAGAGTAATGCCTCTAAAATTTTCTCTTTATATCTATTTTTCAGAATTGAAAATTGTGTGCCTTCGTTTGACTTCTTAATGTTCATTTTACTTAGGATTTGTTGAAACTTTTGGATTAGCATCTATAACTTTTTATTTTTTTATTAAATCATAGCTGTGTACAATAATGCAATCATGGGGTACAATATACTCATTTTATATATAATTTGAATTGTTTTCATCAAACTGGTTAACTTTTATCAAATTTTTCAAAGAAAATTTCTTCAGATATTTTTCTATACTTCTCTCTCCTTTCCTCCCCAGTCTTTTGTGTGTGTGTGTGTGTGTGTGTACATACACACATAGGAAGTCTGATAATTCAGTTTGCCAACTTGCCACTATGTGCTTATGTTGGCAGTGCTGTATAAACAGCTCTTTAAGGTTTCATAACCTTGGTATATCAGAGTCTCACAGTTGTGTTCATGTGAACATGTGGCAGTATCTTGCTAACTGGTGTTTATTAGTGTTGTTGCATGTCTTTGTGTGCCATCATGAGAATGTTGGAGAATACAAAAATAGAGTAACTAACACACAATTCTGAATTTCTTGTCAAACTTGGCAAGAGTGGAAGTGAAGTCAGGGACATATTAGTCCAAGTTTATGGGGATAATGCCATGCAGAAAATGGCAGTGGACAAATGGATTGAATGTTTTTCTGAAGGGAGAGAAAGCATCATTGATGAAGAGAGGTCAGGGCAGCCACTTATGAGCAGAACTCATAAAAACATTGCAAAAGTTTGCCTAATTATGCATCAAAATCATCACATGACTGTAAGAAATACAGCAGACCAAATAAACATCAATAAAGGAACAGTTATGAAAATCTCAGCTGAAGATGACCTGAACTTTTTGCCAACAGCTCATGGCTCTTCCATCACAACAATACACCAGCTCACACAGCACTGTCTGTGAGGGATTTTATAGCCAGTAAAGAAATAACTTTATGGAAACATTCTTCCTACTCACCTGATCTAGCCCCTCAATGACTTTTAATATAAAGGAAATTTTGAAAGGAAGATGTTGTGATGATATTCTGGACATTAAGGGTAATATGAAGATAGCTTTGATGTCCATTCCAGGAAAAAAGGTCCAAATTATTTTGAAAAGTAGACTAGGAGCTGGTGCTGGTGCATAGCTTCCCAAGGTAAGCATTTTAAAAGTGACTATACTGATAGTTCATAATGAAGTATATAGTACTTTGTCTAGGATGAATCTATGGACTTAATCATTGGATTCGTATATGGTAGAACATGGTATTAGACTCAGGTCACTAATGCTTCCTCTTTTTTGGTTTCTCTCTCTAGGCTTCACTTGGATATATGTTATGGTGTGTCTTCTGATATTGTGTTTAATTTGATATAAATCAATCCAGTGAAATTTTTACTTTCATTTGGTTCTTTTGTCTTTTAATTTCTAACACTTCTCTCTATAATTTTATATATATTTTTCTTTATGTATACGGTTATGATAGCTATTACAATATACTTCTTTATACTTATTCCATTATCTCTGGCATTTCTCTGTATGTTTCCATTAATTAAATTTTCTTCTGGCTATGAGTTACATTTTCTTGCTTCTGGCCTATCTAGTAATTTTGACAGGATGCTGGACATCATATTACTTGGTTGAAGGTCTGGATTTCATTGTCTAATTTTAAAGGCTACTAGACTTTTTGTAATAATGGATTAAGGTTCTTACAGATCAATTTTACCCATCTGAATCCTGTTTCAAAGCTTTGTCCCAATGAGTCTGGAGTAGCCTATATTCTACTATAGTTCACGCAGCTGGGTTTCACTGAATGACCAGATGACCACTGAGGACTTTCCATCTATAACTTTCTGAAACTCAGTAATGCTCTACCCACTTTGAGAATTGCTCTCTTTACACTCCCTGGACATTCTTTATTGTGTTGTGAATTTTTTTCTGTGGCAAACACTCAAGGAGAAACCAGTATCAATATCTGGGACATATTTTCTGCAAATTCCTTTCTTTTTTGGAACTCTGCCCCATAGATTGTATGTACATTGAACTCCTTTAACCCTGACGCTCAATCCTCCACTTCATATGTCTACCAGACTCATTAAGTTTCTATCTTCCTCTGTCCATAGTCTGGAAACCATCTGTTGCCAGATTATGGACAGTACTTTTTAAACATAATTTTAGCTTTTTTAAAACATTCAGACCTAGTCTTCTGTATATTTATATGAGGAGGTTAAGTCTTTTGTTGTTGTTATTGTCTTCCACACTGGAAGAAGTCAACTCTTCAGGCCTTTTCTAACAGCCTACTTATTCATTTGCATATGATCTATCATTTTGCAACATTTGCTTTTAAACTCTAACTCATGGTCTTTATCAATTCAACCATGATACATGCATTTACTTTTCTTTATCCTCCTTTGGGACTTTTGTGCTTTGCAAATCTAGGAGTTCCTTACTTCACCATTTCTATCATAGTCTGACACACTTAGGGTTGAGCACTAGCTTCCCAAATATCTTTCTAGTTTCTCCACCTGGAATTCTTATCACCTTATGTTGGGCCTTTTAATTATATTAATATCTCTGTGCCTCTTATTCTATCAATTTTGTTGTGTTCTAGTTTACTTTTCTCAAATCTATCTTCCCATTATTTGATTTCTATTTCTATTTCTAGAACTTCTATTTGGTCTCTATTAAAATCTTCTATTAATCTTTTTTTACCTTTATAGGTTTTATTTTTTCTTTGTATAAGTAATTATATTATCTATATCTATTTTGTATGGCTTTCAGTTTATATTCTATCAATTAAATTCTTGTTTATAAATCCTGTTTATAATCCTTTTATTTGCTGTACCTCTGACTCTTGTTCTTGATGTAATTTTTATGGATTTTGTAATATTTTTTAATACAAAATGGAGCTTTGTTGTCTGTAGAAAGGATGGATGGTCTAGAACATGGAATTTAATGGTTGTATCAGAAATTATAGGAGTATTACTGGTCATGAACCACTTTTGACAGATTGATTGATTTAAAGGCCCTGGACCTCTAGAGTATTAAAATTTCAATATCTAAATATGCATGATTTTCATAACTTAGATCTTCAAATGTTCAAGAGATATTTGCTATCTAACCAAAGTATAGTAGAGATTGTTAAGCTTTTCAGTTCTCTGTGTTTATCCATAGGCTTTTTTCTAACCTGCTGTTTCCTGAGTTTTTAGCCCTTTGAGAGTCCTAGTTTTACATAGAAGTCTTAGTTTTTTACTTTACATGAGCCCATGGCCTTATCTATTCTGTTTGCTGAGCTTTAAAAACAAACCCTTCTGTAATTCAAAATAATAATAGCTCCTTTGGCAGCCACAACATAAGATTACATATTTATAACACTAGTTTTTAGCTTACTATTTGTTTCTTGCACCTTGAGACTTTCCTTTCTTTCTTGCAAGTTCTGTTATGAATTCAAAATACTTTTGTTTTATTGTGTACAAGATCTTTACCTACTTTTAAGAGGGAATGTTTCTGTTTCATAGACAATCGGGTAACAGTGTTTCACACACCTTTTGGGGGTGGGACACAATTATAAGAGGGCCTTTATGTAACAAATGTAATCAGTATAACCTGGTTCTTTGTACTCCAACGAATCCCCAACAATTAAAAAAATCTATAATAGTTTTTAAAAAATCAAAATTGAAAATTGCTTTTCATATAAATTGCATATAAATATAAGGTTCTCAATGGTCAAGAAAGATTTCCCAGCTCTTTTCTATCTGTAGAATTATCTGTTCAATTTCATTTTACAGAATACATTTATTTCACTTTTGGATTAGCAAAATATCACCCATGGTCTAATAAGCACAGGTGTTCTGAATTCAGTTTTCAAATGTCACTGTGCAAATTAAGAAGTAATAATTTAATTCATGGTTTGAAATAGAAGTTTATAAACCTAGTTTTGTATCAGAAACATTTTGGAGCTTGGTGACAATATTTTGAGATTGTGATTCAGTAAATCTGGAATGTTGTCACTAATCCTATTTCAAATAATGTCCTGATATGCTAATATCCTAAAAAAAGGCCTGAGGCCCACTAAGGTTAAAACATTACTATCTAACATCTAAGTAACACTAGAATTTGAAAATAAGAAAAGGACAAAAGCAGAAAACTCTCATTTGAACCATAACACTTTTATATTTAGGACATGCAAATTAGTGTTTTCTATCCTGTCACCCTATGTGGTAAAATGCCAGCTGGTCCTATTTAGTTTTCGGAAGGTGGAGAAATTTAAAATTTTTATCCCACTGATAACTGAAATCAAATAGCCTGCTTATTTGATTTATTCACTTTCATTGATTTTAAATGTAGATAGATTTCAACTCAATATAGACATGCTGAGATCTACTTTGTATCTCTTTCAAAAATCTTGTTATAGCTTCTAAACTACCATATAGCACTTGAATTTTCCATTTTATCTTTTTTCTCAAGAATATTATAAATTTCTTATTGTCAAATACCCCCAAACAAATATACTTACCATTCTGCCTCTGTGTCTAGTATAGTCACTTAATACATGGATAATCCATAGATGTTTAATTGATTTCATGGCCTTTATTTGGTATGTATTTTCCACATAATTACCAATTCACTACTCTTGTCCTACTTTGTTTATTTATCTTTTTGTTCAGTGCACACTGTCTCAAAATCTTAGATCACACAATAGATACATCAGGAGGCTATTTCATGAATGTCTCACCTAAACACTATCCTCACAGTGGTATCTTTAATAATATTCCCAGAAGCACTAAGAATTTCCCTGAGGATTACCAACATACCGCCCCCCCCCCCAATCCACATTCACTAATACTTTTTGCCCAAGGCAGTAAAGTCTATCTATTATTAAACTTCAAATCTAGGCCAGATGTGGTGGCTTACTCCTGTAATCCCACCCCTCTGGGAGGCTGATGTGGGAGGATCACTTGAGCTCAGGAGTTCCAGACCAGCCTGAGCAACATAGTGAGACTCTGTCTCTACTAAAAATAGGAAAACTTAGCCAGGCATTGTGATGGGAGTCTATAGTCCAACTCCTTGGGAGGCTGAGGCTGAGGCAGGAGGATCACTTGGACCCAGAAGTTTGAGACTGCTATAAGCTATGACACCAGGGCACTCTAGCCTGAGCAGCAGAGTGAGACTCTGTCTCAAGAAAAAGGAAAACAAACAAACAAACAACAACAACAACAACAAAAAAAAAAAAACAACTTCAAATCTAATCTGGGGGAAACTACACTAATGAGTTAAAAATTATTATCCATGTATTAATTATTATTATTACCTGTTCTCTTCATGACAGAGTAGCTACCATTGAATAAACCCATTGGCCAATAAAAAAAACAAATAAGAAATTGAGTGTGTGTGTGTGTGTGTGTGTGTGTGTGTGTGTGTGTGTGTGTAAAGATACGGGAGAGCAACTAAGCAGAGGAATAGGGCCCAAACAAAAACTATCAATTTATACAGGCTGAGGATGCAGACATCAGGGCTAGTAAAAGTGTAAAATCCCATTCAGAAAGAAACCATAAAGGAGGGAGTATAAAAATCCACGTATAATTTTCCCTCAAGATATTGACTTCTACACTTCACAAAAAAAAAAGAGAGAAATCAAGAATGTAGTAGCAGCTGGAGGTTAATGAGCTGGTGGAGATTTCAGCACCATGCCAGAGACATGGAGATAATGTTTAAACCTCATTGAATTAGAGGCACACAGTACAGTAGGCATTCTCTTGAGGCCATAGAGGAATGAAGATCGTGCTCTAGGATTAAGACTAAAATCCAAATAGGCCATATTATTAGGTGGAACACCACTAAGTGAACATCTAAGTCAGTATCTTAAAAAATATATTTTAATGCTTTGGGGAAAAAGAAAATATCATCAAGAGCCTCTGCAAATTCTTATTTACAATGTCTGGCTTCAAATCAGAAATTATAAAGTAAGCAAAAAGAAAAAAGAACAGATAAACAACAGATAATAGGAAGAGACACATAGATGATTCAGATATTTGTATTAGTTCTTTAAAGTGAACACAGTAAGATCAAGAAAATAGAGGAGTGTATTTGTATTTTCAAAAGATACCTGGAGTCTATAAAAGCAAGTCAAATAGAAATTCAATTTTATAACAGAAAAGCACAAATTCTAATTATTCAATAGTTGTAAAGGATGTTTATTGTGATCTTTGTATTACTATTGTGACTATCAAGAGAATTATAAAATACGGTGTCACTAAAAAGCTGATCATAGAAGAAAAATGGAATAATAAAAAAGCTTGATTTATACACAAGAAGTTAATAAAGAAACCCATAAAATCAAATGAAAACAAGTAGGAAGGTGGTATACTTAAAACCAAGCATGTGATTAATTCATTGGGCTTTATCTGGACTAAATGTTTCAATTAAACAATAAAGATCATCATGCTGGCTAAAAAGGTAGCTGTGTATTTGCAGGATACATTTATATATGTTGAGAAGAAGTGAAATTATTGAAAATATATACATGAATAGATTAAGTAAGCTTTGGAAAATGTTACTAGAGATAATGAGGAACATCTCAAAATGATGAAAGTGAATTCAGTGGTAACAGCCCAAATTTATAGGTGCTTAATATATATCATAGTTTCCAAGTATATAAATCAGGTTAAAACAAAAGAAAAACCTAATTAGCTAAAGACTTTAACCATCTATAGTAAAAACATAAGATATAAAAAACACTTACCCACCAATCTGACTTCATTGGCACCAACATATTCACAGGATATTGTGTTACATAAATGCATAACAGACTCTCTTCTAGTGACAAATATTTACAAATAGACCCCACAGTCGCATCAAAGCACATCTCAACATCTTAAAGGATTGAAAGAATTCAGAGTATGTTCTCTGACAAGACTGAAATTAAACTAGAAACAAATAAGAACAAGCAACCTAGAACATTTCATTTGTTTGGATATTAACCAATAAACCTCTAAATAATCTATTCCTCTCAGAAAAAATGAATACATATGTTCACCCCAAAACAACTATAAAACATTCACAGCAATGTTACTCATAATACTCTCAGACACAGACCAGCCTAAATGGCCTTCCCTGGGTGAATGAGTAAACAAATTATGATATATTTATATGTAGCAAATAAAAAGAATAAACTACTGTTACATGGAGCCACAGAGAAGCCAGACACATAGGAATATGTGTTGTATAATTTCATTTATGTGAAGTTCAAGAATAGGCCGAATTTCTCTCTCAAGATAGAAGTCACATAGGGGTTACTTCTGCAAGAGAAGACGGCGTTCAGGGGGAAGCCACATGATGTGGAGTCTTCTAGGGTTAGTCACACAAGTATGGCTGTGTATTTCTGAGCGTGTGTGTAAAATTTACTTTAGTCAAACGTCTTAAACAGGGGGCCAGTTCACTGTGCCTCAGACCGTTGAAGGGCTGGACTATAGTTTAAAAAAAAAAGACAATGAACAAATTCCTATGCACACTGCACATATCTTATTTTGAAGTAAAAAAACAAAACAGGAACAAATACAATCACACCGCCTCCTGCGATCCATAGTTTGAGGACCCCTGGTATAGAGTGTGAATGTCTCAACACAATAACTAAGAAAATGCCAGGAAGGCTATGTTAACCAGTATGATGAAAATATGTCAAATGGTATATAAAACAGTGTATGGTGCCCCACATTAATGTACACAGCTATGATTTAATAATAATAAAAAAAAATACAAAATTAAAAAATTTTAAAAAAGAATGTTTACACCCTGTTATGGGCTGAACCACATTTCACCCAATTTCATATGTTGAAGTTCTAATCCCCAATAACTGAGAATGTGTATTTGGAGAAAGACTCTTTAAAGAGGTAATTAAAGTTAAATAATGTCATATAGATGGGCCTTAATCCATCTGACTCATATTCTTATAAGAAAAGGAAATGTTGACCCACAGGCACATTAGGAGTGTTTTCACTGAAGAACTATTGAAGAGGCATCAAGAAAAATGGCCATTAGCAAACCGAGGAAGAGACCTTAGGACAAACCAGTCCCAGCGGCACCTTGATCTTAGACTTGCAGCCCACTTCCAACCAAGTTTCTACAGAATTTGGAGAAAAATACATTTTGCTATTTCACCTTTTTAGTCTGTGCTACTTTTCTCATGACAGCCCTAGAAAGCCAATACAGTAGAAAACAGTAACCAATTTTTAAGTGCTTATTGTATACTCTTTTAAAACTTTTAACTTTATGGAGTAAATACAATAATTATCTCTATTTTATACATAATTCTTAGGATGAGTAACTTGTCAAAGTCAGGAAGGTATTAAGGTGCAGCTTAGTAATTTGACTACATGCTGACTGACTCCAAAGTCCATAGGTTTGATTTCTGGAGGACATTCATGATGCAGTTTCTTGTAGTAGAGGTGCAGTGCTGTAATTAGACTCCGCAGTCCATGTGCTTAATTCCTAGACTGGATTCCTTACAGAGTTTCTTGTAGCTAATGGTTAGCTAGTGGAAAGCAATGGTTTGCAGACATTGCCAGGAAAGTTCTTGGACATGAACAGTAAAAGAAAATTTCAGAGCATGGGGCATTGTCAAAGAAGTAGGGTTAAAAGAATCTCTAGCATAAAGGATGTGGATGAGCCCGGTACCCAGAGAGCCCCAATGCATTAGGTCAAGTGCCAGCGATAGGAGAGAATCCATTTATGCTTATAAGTGGATTTGTAACTCAGTCCATTCTGACCACTTTTGACCACTATCCACTATGCTCCCAGCCAGCCCCTGAACTCCCGAGATAAAAACTGTGTCTCAATTCCATTATCCTATATGGTTTAGGGCACTGAGGGGACACTCAGTAAATGTCTGTGAAGCACACGGAAAGGACAGATCTTCCCAAATGACCTTGTGCTACTTACATATTTTCCCACCTAAAACTAGTCTTACTCTCTCCTTCCACCGCTAATTGTGGGAAATAAATTGCAGGCTCACATTCCACTTTCAAAGCTCTGTTTTATTTATTATCACTAATCAAATATGCTAAATCTGCCAAACGTGCCAGTTGATAATAAAATGTGATCCACTGGTGGGTTTTTGGTGCCCTATTTTTTGTCCTTTTAATATCTTTATTCCCTTCCACAGCTCAGTCTTATCTCAGTTTCTTGCAGGTACCCTTGCTCTCTTCCACTTATGCCATTGTCTCTTGTCTTTTTCTTACATTTTCCCTGATTTACTCTTTATTCCATTTTCTCTGATTTACTCCCTTTTGGGGGGGGGGGGGTTGTCACCAGCTCAGTATCTGGTGATTGATAATAATGTCTTGTTCTCGCACTGTAATTGCTGTGTTAAGACGGCAGGCACAGCAGGCAGCCACAATTTCAACACTGACTAAAGTGCAGATTTGCTTGCTGCATTCTGATTAATTGGAAGGGGGTGCCTCCATTGAGAAAGACACTCTCTCTCCAATCACTACTCATGCCCTAGAACACTCAACAATGGTCAAAGCAACGTGCCTTTTAATATGCTATTAATTAGTTTGAGTAATTTCTTCAAAACCTTTCAAGATTATGCTTATTTAATGTTTCCCAAGTTCTTTTAAGTAACTGACTGGCAATACTAATAATTTTCCTTATTGATAAGGAAAGTAGGTCACAAAGAGTTCAATTATCTTTCTTGCCATCACCGTGAAGAATCATCAATGATGACAGAACTAGAATTGCAGAGGGTTCTTCCATTGAACCAATTTCACACTATACAGCCCCACTGCCAACACACATACACAAAGTTAATTAACCTAGAAATTAATAAACAGAGAGATAATTTATAATGCTTTGTCTTTAACAATATTAAAGTTTCCCAGAAAGTTTCTTAGTATGCAATTTTCTTTGGTTAATGTATACATTCCATTCCATTAGCTAGTGAGTCTCTCAGGTATGCAGTTTTGAGCAAAGCAATTACCTTTGGAGCCCTCAACAGTATATGTTGCATTTGCAAAAATGAAATGTGGGTCTATAACTAGCATGATGGTGCACTCATAGTTTAAGCTAACACGTGAATACTCTGTGACACTATTTGAAGAATAGGAAGCCAGAGTATGTATTTTAACCTAAGAGAAACCTAATTGTGTCAAAATGTATGAACACAGTACCAATTTGAATAGTACCAGAATTTTGGACAGTCTTTTAATGTATCAAAAACATACTTTGATGTGATGATGAACACACAGCAGAATGAGATTAGAGGCTATTTGCTTCCCAAGTTGTAGATAAACAATGGTAAAGAACAGAACCTCTTTGGGGGGCTTTTCCCATTCAGACGATTAAGTTTTTAGAACTTCCTTCTAAAAGATAGAATTATATGCAAAGCGGTATATTTAGAAAACCTGGGAAAAAATGAGATTGGAAAGAATGTCAAAAGAGAATGAAAAGAGATTTTTGATTTCTAATCTTTATTAAAAATATAATGGATTAAGAATTCATCTTCTAAAACATGTAGGGAGCATCAGTGAAGCCAGTCATTTAAAGTCTTTTAAACTCAACTGTTGATTTTCACAGTATCTTGAGGCATATGTCAACTCTTCTTTCTAGGTGAGAAGTTTTGGACAAGATGCGAAATGTGAGGACACCAGCATTTACCTCGCTAACAAACATGAAATTAACCACAGACCTGAGCACTGCTAGATCTGGGAGTTAGCCTTTTCTCTTTAATGTTTTACCAAATACCCTGGCCATTCTCCTGAAGAAAATGAAGCTTGAATCTTTTTATCAATATCTGAACTGATTTTAATCAACACTGGAGGGTTTGAATGCTTCTGAATTTTCCAGGTGGAATGAAAGTGTGTGATCTTAAAAGAGAACGAAGTGCTCTTGTTACCATCTTCAACCCCAAGTGAGTTTAATTTCAGGGGTTAATATCACAAAGGATTGACAAGACACGCACTAGAGTGGGAATGATCCTTTAAGAGCAGAACAAGAACACTGGTCTTCTCAAGGCGCTGAAGTGGTGATGAGAGACCTAAGTGTCCTTACGTGCCATTAATGTGAAAAGCAAAGTATATTCAAGCTGAATTGCAGGGTCCTTACCATGACAAGTTTACAGCCTCTCAGAGATTAATAGCATGGCTGCCAAAGGTACTTCTCTGCCTACACAGTGAAGCTTCACAAATGAAACAGATGTCTTTTGATCTAACCTGCAGGAGTAGACGTTCCCCTTCCCCATTTATTAGCTTTTTACTGAATCAAGTAATTAGACCACTTTTGCTGGAAAAAAACGGCAAAATGTAACATAATTTTTTATTTTCCACTTTCTAACAAACAGTAAATTCCTGAGAAACAAGCATTTATACACATTGAAAATGGCTAGCTAGAAAGACCCATAGCTTCTTTGGAATGCTGATTGCTTAACTTATCTTCACTTTAAATTTGCTGATTAACGTTGCAAAATTTACAGTGTGTAGTTCCACTTCAATTACATGATTCCGTTTGCTTCATAGGATAACACTGACCAATTAACAAACTATTAAAAAAAAAAAAAAACCCAACTGGTCAATAAGTAATGATGTACTTATGTTTCTGGTTCATTTTGCTGAAATATATAATAATGATGCAAGGTGAACAGTCATTTATTAATTTTAAATTCACTATTTTGCCCATAGAAGGATTGCTTAGATTTTTATCTGTTTGTTTTCAGGCCTACTATTAATGTCTAATGTGTGGGGTGGGACTAATTAATAGATTAATTAGCTCTTGTTAATTGTTGAGCAACTCAGGGAAAATTATTTATGCCCGCTGGCTAATAAGTTCGATGTGCGAAGAGAAATGATCAGATATAACACACCTACATCAAAAGAGTTCTGAGAAATACAACTTAGAAAATGAAATATAAAACTTTCCAAACTCAAAGTGCTATATAAATATTTAATTATGTTAGCACTGATTTAAATGCTTGGTAGAGATATATTAATCTTGCTTTAGCCCATCTATTCTCTCTTATTTTACAGGAAATTCCAGATACATAGGCACTGTGCATCACTCTTGATTAAACATTTATACAAATAAGTGCCTTGGTACTGCTGTTTTTGATTGATATCTGAATTGCCTAGGGTCTAGGCACTTGTGGTTAAGTTTAATTTTCTCCAAAGATACTTTGCATTGTGTATTCGGATGGTTCTTCAGGGAAACATATTTAATACAATTCTTTTTGAGAGTAGTTTCAGGACGCTCACTGATGTTCTGGGAAAAGTTGCTGCCAGATGTTTGATTGCATGCACCTCCATATTTACTTTGGAAGCAAACTAACAAAGGTCTGAATAGTTTACCAAAGGGGAGGAAAAGCCTACAGAAAAGGGAGAGTTGGGGATGACACTGGACCCTGCACTGCTGGGTGATAGAGGAGCTTCTGCTGAGCAGACCCTGGTAGGGCTTTGCCAGAGTTTGCATTCTAGGACTGACTGAGCTTGCCAGGCAGGAAATATTTCCAGAGAAACAGAATGGATCTGTCCAGCTCACACCGTCTTCCCCAGAGAAGGTGCCTTTAATGATCGCTATCTGCTTTGGAGTATTTTTTTTTTTTTTTGCAGCTTTTGACTGGGGCCACATTTGAACCCACCGCCGCCCCCAGTATATGGGGCCGGTGCCCTACTCCTTGAGCCACAGGCACTGCCCAGCTTTGGAGTATTGTTTAAGATAAGAAAACCACTGAAGTTCATTTGAAATGCAATACTTATTAACAGAGCACCTTGAAGCTGATGGAATGCCAACACAGCAGGTTGGCTTTTTTTCCTCTAATAACTACTTTTGACTGTTGATCCTCTCCTTCCTTTTCTGGTCACCTGTGTCTGGCCTGTCCACTGTCTCCCACTCTTGGCCAGGTCTTAACCTCAGGTATTAGGGGCAGAGAAAGAGAAGGATCTACTCTTTCGCTGCTTCTCTTCACTCTTATGTTTCTGCTTCTTCAGGCTTGGGACAGGAGAAATAAAGTGAAGAGTCATTAAAGAATTAAAGCAAAATTCTTTTTATTTCACAAGTGTTATGCCTTAGTAGTGCATCCTTGATTTTTGATTTCACTTGTTAAATTCCCAAATGTAGACTTTGTCATCAAGCTCATGTGTGTTTTCTTTGTGTTCACTCAACTGAATTACTATCTGACAGATCAGATGTCCACCGCTTGATTCCCTCATGCCTGGTACAGAGTTGTGCTCCCCAAAGTCTTTTGCTGCTTGGGTTATTGTGGCTTCTTGGGCCCTGTCAAAACGGTGTAACCTCAGCTGCCTTGACAGGTCTGTTGGCTTCGTGGGAATATGATGTGTCCTCACCCTCCCTGTGCTGGGGATGCTTGTCTGTGAATTCACTGCGCATTCCTCTCTATGGTTTTAACTCTGCTCAAGTACCCACAAATGGCAGATCACTAAATTCAGTGTAGACATCCAACGGAATCAAATACAAGTTCTCTAATGTAGAAGACTGGGTGAGGTGGGCCCACCCACAGCGCTCTGGTCACTCTCCTCTCCCAGCTCAGCCTTCAAGTCCATCCTCTCCAGCTCATCCACTCTCAGGGCTGCAGGTGTGGGACTTACGCCACCAGCCTTTCCTGAGTCCCACACCCTGGGTCTAGGTGGGTTTTTAGGATGTGGAGGAACTTAGCATCTTTTATTTTTAGCTTTGGGGCTTTAGGGTCATTCTAGGGGAAAAAAGAAAAGTTCTCTTCAACATCCTGTTGTATTTGGAATAAAAGTGTCATTAGTTATGACACTTTTCTCCATCCCGAAGGCAAAACTACTTTTGTGCCTGAACTAGGTTTTAAATAAACAAAGAAGTCATTCCATCTATTAATAAAATAGAGAGATTCTCAATATATGGTTTAGGTGGTCCATGGGGAAGCAGCTCTTAAGAGAACCCAGACCCGCCTTGGCAGTCCCACCCACTCCCACCTTTAATCTCTAACTTAACTGTATAGGGATCGCAATAGTAAGCACAGGAAGGGAGTGTGGTGGCAGCACGGGTTGTATGTGGAGAACTCAGTTCTGCAACTGGCTGGCAAGATTATGTAGCTCATTACCCTTCAAGGTTTCAAATGTTCTTGATTTAACCAGAACAGTATGTCCCACTCTTATCCAAAGAATGCCAGAGCAACTCTTTGCTATGTAAAGTCTTAGGTCTTAGGACAGATCAGACATGCTGATTACACTCTGGATATTGGGAGGATGGGGTGTGGCTTGTATTCTTTGGGTTAGGGTACTTGGTAATGACAGTTACCATTTATTTGGCATTTATTAAGTACCTGGTGCTTTTCTAAGTTTTTTACCTGCATTTACTTAGTTTCCTTATCAAACCTTTATCATAGCTATGGTTGCTATTCCCATTTTACAAATGAGGCATCTAAATGCGGCAGTTAGAACAACACTTTCTAAGGCCACACAGCTTGGAAGTAACAGAGTTGGGAACTGACCCTAGGCAATCCGGCTCCAGAGCCTGCACTCTTAACCACTATTATTTCACCATGGCAATTGATGAGAAGTCATCTCTTGAAAAGATATTTGCCATGACTTCTTTATGAGGTATTCTCTGAGCCTCTGAAGTTGATTCAAAAAGTTTTCAACTTTATCAAAGAAAGTTTTAAAATTTCTTTAGTTTTACTTTATGAAAGTTTTTGTAATTTAGTTGTTGTTCCCCATCTAGTAAATGAAAACTAAGCCATCTAATGCAATTACATGAGTGAAGAATATAATATTAAAGGAAAGAGATGTATTTTTACACAGCAAGTGGAAAAGCTGGGACTAGTGTCCAATACTGGCTCCTCAAGAGCACAACTGAGGGTGTGCAGCTACGTTTCTGTTGTGCCCTCCAATTACTCACTTATTTGAAACATTTGATTGTGTGGTATGTTCCAGATCTTTATTAGTAGGTTGGAGCACAGACATAAATTAGACATGTCCCCTCCACCAAAGAAATTCAGCCTAGTTGGACCTTATGTGAAGTAAACGCAAACTACATGGTGAATGTTAGAACACTGTGCTGTGTGAGACGTGAGAGACGGCATGACCAGCTTAAAGGATAAGACGCACTGTCTTCAGAGAGCAATGCTTGAGCTGGATTTTGAAGAATAACTAGAAGTTGGCCAATGCAGAAAAAGTTAAATATTCAGAAGGAGTAAGTAGCATGGAGCACATCTGGATAACTGCAAGATGAGAAGGGTAGTGGTGGGAGGTAGGTATAAGAAGTACAGATACTGCCCCACCATAGAGCTGCCAAGGTTACATAGGGGAGGAACACTGGATTGAATTTCAGAGACTTCACTTTGGTTTTCACTAGAGGTATGAAGTCCAATTAGAGGTCATTTGAAATTTTAAGGGAGTTTTAGACTTCTGATCCAAAAAAGGACAGTGGCAGGAGGAATGAAAAAGAAGTAAAAATAATTAAGAATAATTTCCCAAGTTTTTCTTAAACTCCCCCCACATACACAAACAAAAAGAGGAGGACTTAATGGAAATTGTTTCCTTTCAGCCTGTCGGTTGATGTGGTAATTCCTGTTAGGTATATCCTAATTCCCTGGGTTGAAAGGTCGCTATTCACTTTTACGGTTACTCTTACCTCTGACTTTGAGTAAATGATTCCTAAGCCTATGGCCCCAAGGATCTCACAAAGTCCCTCATTTTCAGGCACCAACATACTCTCTTTAGTCTGTGACTGTGCCTCTGGCCCCACTACTCACCGTTGCCTAACTAACAAGGGTTTCTCATGTGTGCTCATCCTAGTTGCAAAGCTTTACCTGTTGATTTTTCTTAATAAAATCTTGCTCTTCTTTTAGGCTGACAAAATGCTATCTAGACTCTTGACCTCCACTCCCCTTTCCTATTAAGTTCTTGCAGATAGCAAGGGGTCAAGAACTGGTTTCTAAACACCACCGTCTATGTGTACCTCCAGAGTAAGGCCATGACTTGTAACAACAGATTGTTTTGGAATTTCCTGCTTTTGTGCATCTCCACTCCCTTCCAGGGAATAATAATTATCACTAAGCATGGGACTTTCGTATGTACTAGTTAATTTCATAACATTTTGCTATGATTCTTGATATAAAAGCTATTGATATTTTTATCTTCACTGTTCTCCCCCCACTACTTGTCAGTAACATAATGATTAGAAAAATCGAAAGTTTAAAAAAGGGATGCTAATGTTTCAGGAATTATCATCTATAGAGTCTGTCATCTCGAAGACCTCCAGCCTTGCCTGGGTATGGTATTTCTTACTTGGAACCTCAAAGTGACTTACAGTTCTGTGAAATGGATGTAGTATATTAGACTATCTTAAAAAGCTACAGTTGTGGTATTTAATAACTAAATTACCTAGGATGGGCATCTTACACCACTTTGTTCAATCGGCTCTTAAATCAAATGCATTTTTCTTAATAGGAGGAAAAAATTACAACATAGAAATGCTCTGAAAGAAGTTTTTCATGTTCACAAAGTACCAACTCTGCATTTTGTTAACATTCATTTTATAAAATACCTTAGAACAACAGATAAAGTACTTGAGGCTACATAATAACCAGAATTGAAAAAGAATGAATATAAATTAATTGAACACATAACTATTTTGCCACATTACACAAGTTTAAAAAAGACATTTTATAAAAACAATAAAATAGTAATTGGGGGGGAGAAAAACCTTTACTCTATTGCTGTCATTTTCTGGAAAATTTCCCCAGAGTCATCAAAATTCCAGGTCAACTGGCAGTACTTGTTATTTAAAGCATACTCTAATTTGTTTCCAAATATGTTAGCTGAAAAGGGAAGTTAAAATTTTAACCAGGTTAGATAATTCAGTGCAAATTAAAGCTTCAAGTTGAAAATATAAAGGAAAAATAACGTCCAAACGGTAGGAAATGCTTCTGGAACAGAAAAATAAAAAATTCACATTATGAAGAAATCTTTGCAAGTGTTGTTGGTGTATGAAATGCTAAGTTAACAAATGGAGCCCATTGAAGTTGCAATCAGGGCTCTATCATCCATACTATTTGCAATGTAGACAAGGGGAGATGGACAGGGAAGAGCTGAAGGTCATATTTGTGGAAGTTAAGTATAAACTGCTCTGATTCAATGCTAGAAAATTTGGCTAGGATTTAACACATATTAAGGGAAAACATGTTGGATATGCATTTAGTGGAATATCATGGATAAGCCCTTCTACATCCAGAACATGTTTGGGTGGAGAGAGGAAGGTTAATATTGGTCATGATAGTTTTAATGTTATGAGTTATATATGAAATACTGTCTTAAAAAGTAATTGTATTAACAAATCTTGAGAAATGGAAGGAATGTATAACTTTTTGGATCACAGTGAAATACAGTCTGGATCATTTCCAAACACTAAAAGGTAGTCACATTTGTAATGGAAAAATATTTTGGTTTAATTATATTTCCTCAAAATATTATTTTTCAGTTTGATTTCCTTAGGTAATAGGTAGCAATGGGTCTATCATGACAGTGTTTCAAAGTTTCCCTCTAACTATAGTATTCTTTAAGAATTTTGGATTCATTCTTTTTAATGAAAAAACTAATGGCTGCTATTGAGAATAAGATCCAGAGAAATTGTGGTGAAGATCAGTACATTTTCTGTGCAAAAAACATTTTTTCCCCTAAATTTCAGGCCCAAATTTACTGGATCATAACCAGTCTTTCCTTTTTTTAAATTCTCACTGGAAATTTTCACATATTATTTGATAACTAAATGAGAATGTCACGTATTATTTGATAACTAAATGAGAATGTACTATATTTTCTAACAGTCCTATTTTACATCAGTCTCTATTAAGAATGTTGTAACAACATTATCACAATTAAGCAGCAACTTTTTGGCTTTAGACTGCCAAAAATCCCGTAATCAGCAAGGCCAAAATGTATGGTGCTATTCCAATATGACATCTGAAACTGTTAAATCAAGTGAAAACTCATGATGACACAACATAGAGTTCATAAAGTGATGGAAAATTAACCCATGGAATTTTTAAACGTGTAAAAAACTGCACTCACGTATCTATTCATAAGACAAACATCTAAGGCAAATTAAAAATTCCCCTCCATGAACCTAACCAGCTCAGACTCACTGGAAAAAATTCACACAAAAGCACAAACCATCCAAGACCTGTGACTCCTCAGGTATCAACTCCTACCATGAAAGCCGGACTGTCACACAAGGGCATGTATCACTTTGCAAAGGAATGAATTAATTTCCCTCCCAGGGTCAGCTTGGTTGGCTACAGAAGTCCTGTAGCACAGAAATTTCCATCAGATCTGTGAGATGTTTGCTCCTGTCCTTTTGAGTCCTGAAGACAGGCTCACTGTTGGATGCATCCTTTTGTCACACTTGGTGTGAAGTTTAAAAAGGAGTGGTAGAAACACACGCACCAAGCTGCAGTTAGTCCGTATTTAGAAAACCTTTTGTGGGTTTGAGCATTTACAGAGATGGATTTATCTCAATTCTCCACTAACTTCTCATTAGGAATTTAAAAAAGCAAACTGCTAAAAAATTCTGAAGCTCTGGTGAAAACCTTCTAGGCTTTGTCCATCTGAGAAACATTTGCCATCAAAACTGCAGATACAGAAAAACAAAACATTATGTTGGAATCAGCTTGTGAAAATTTGTGCTTTAAAAACACAGTGCCTGACAGTGCCAGCCGCATCACAGATGCTCAATAAATACTCACAGATTAGAAGTAATAACATGGTTTCTGAAGAGCCATTTTGCAAAAAAAGGCAAAACTATATTAATTTCTTTCACCTGATTTGATGGAGCAATGAGAGAATCTATAAATTAAATTTGAACACTGATTGGAGAGAGAAAATTACTAATGATTTTGCAAACATTGCCACAGTAGCATTCGTACTTAACAGTGCATCAAAGATTTAACGTTTCTACTGCAATATGAACTGTTTTGCACAGCTTGTAGGATACAGAGGGTAATCACTCAAATAGCAAATGAACTCTAATTCCAATTCATGTGATGTGCGTAATTTTACCTGAAAATTAGTAATGTATTTTAGAGGGATGACCCACTTATGCAGCATGCCTCAAAATAATGCAAGCATAAATATTAGGGGCAGTCTGTCTTGTGCAAGTGCATTTTTCACATCTGCAGTAGTTGCTTCCTAATATTTTAGATTTTCAGAGTCACAACAACCCTGGCATGAGAGAGATGAGAATACAGAAAATTAAAAGTCACAAAACTTAAACTAAGAGGGAAGTTCCTCTGTATTATGTAAAAACCCCTTATAAAAGGCAGTTTATTGACAAATACTTTATACATTCAGGTTTTTCCCATCTCTCAAGAATGATGGTTTGCCATGAAAAAACTCAGTAGTGAAAGAACACATGCTTTTTTTTTTTTTTTTTTTTGCATTAGTTTGATACGTTGAAAATCGGAACCTTTAAAGCATCTTGTAAATGGGAGAAATGGAATTGGACCTGGACAGGGGGCATGGAAGGTAGAGATCAAAATGAGTAAGTGATGCAGCTTTTGATGTGGACAGCAAGAGAGTTGGTGGGAAATGTCACAGCAGACCTGACCACGCTACAAAGTCCAACAGGAATACAGTACAGATATATATATATATATATATATATATAAAGAAAAGACTAAACTAAAAACAAAAACTGCAACTTTGCCAACTTGTAAACAAGGAAAAGCATTTCACAGATTCAAAGTTCAAGGGAAGTAAACGTTTTTAAATTATTTTTGTCAGTTCAACCCTGATTTAAAAGTATGGCTAGCAAACACAAGGAAGCCACAGCCGTCGACATCCTGAGTGAGCAGCAGTCTCCTTCTGAAAAGCTGCTTTCCCCAAGCCTCTCGTCTCAAGATGCCGCAAGAGGAAGCGACACCTTCTCTATGGAATTCCATCTCAAATCTCTCATTTCCACACTCCTGGAATAAGTGTCGATAACTTCCCATTGGGCGTTTATAGTTCTGGTTGCTATAGATTTAGACGTGGGGAAACAGGAGGAGGAGGGAAGGCAAATTCTCGGAGGATGCTCCTGGCCACCTCGACATTATTCTGGGCTATCTCTAAGGCTCTCTTCACCTCTTCAAAGGCATAACCCTCTCCCATGAGTTTTGCGATTTTTGCATCTACGTTTTCCAACGCTGCCTCAGGCCCATGGGGTTTTCTATGGTGAATTTCTGGTGCAGTCCTCCGGGGTCGTGGTTTAGGGGGTCGGGCTGGTGCTTGTGAACCATCTGTGTAAATTTTGAAAGAGAGATATCATGTGAACAATGAGATATAAATGACATTATAACACAACGGTGTTATTTCATTTTTTATTTTTTTTGTATTATCTCATTATTTTCTATTAAAATTGTATTTCTCATCATCTTTACAAATAGACCGCCCTGCATTTTTCCTTCCATTATGGAACAGGTAGTATTATCCTCATTTTGAATATTACAAATTGAGACAGATTGTGTTGGTAATTCCCAATTCCCAATTCCACAATCTTATTCTTTAAGCCATATTCAGTAAAAAAATACACAGAAAGAAAAACACCAAAACAACTATCTAAAAAAGGATGGCGTTGACTTTGCTTAGCAACACAGTTCATCCTCGTCTACACACAGCCTTTGCCTAAGCGTCCTGCAGAGGAACAGTTGTGGCAGGTTCCTACCAGAGCAAAGTATCTTTACAAGCTCCTAGAGGCTTCTATCCCGTTAGAACTATGCTAAAAAAGGATAAAAATTTAATAATCTGCACCTTACTGATACTAAGAGGAAAACAAAAAAGAAAACAGTGGATATTTTGACTCTACTACTAGTTAGCAGGTTGAATAGAAGCAAACTTGATACTCTGGCTCAACGCTTTATTCAGATGCAAATATAGGAAACTGCTTGATACTAAGCAAACCTTACAAGAAACAGTGGGAGTAAAGAATTAGTTTTTAACTTAGTCTTCTAATGATAACAATTCATCAAATTTATTTATATTTTTTTATGAAATCATAGCTGTGCACATAGATATGATCATGGGGCATCATACACTAGTTTCATAAATCATTTGACACATTTTCATCACACCGGTCTACATAGCCTTCCTGGCGTTCTTTTAGTTGTTGTGCTAAGACATTTACATTCTACATTTACTAAGTTTCACATATATCCTTGCAAGATGGGGACTGGTGGGTTCATCAAATTTAAAACATTAACATTGGTGCCTGGTGAATGGACAGTAATGTTAAGAGAATAGAAAATTAATTATAAGCCCTCATCTCACCCGGGTGTCCAGGGCACGCACTGGCTAACTGGACAGGGTACTTTCTTCATGGATTGCCACATCTACCTCTCTGTCTGCCTCTCTCTTTCTCATTCTTCAAATCTACTTTTGTATATCTATTTCTAGAAGTATTATTTACCTTTCCTAAGAAATAGGAGAAGCAATGTATACAAATGTAATGTAATACCTATAGGTACTGAGGAGACAATCAGAAAGAAAGGACGATAAATTGACTTCTGTAATGACTGCTATACTCAAACACTACAGAACAGCAATCACCATAAATTAACACGAACACCAGAGAAGTATGAAAGAGGGAAAAACAAAATTTGTTGTTAGGGCCTAATCCAGCATGAGCATTTACGCAAAATATTAAAAAGCAAGATCTGTTACAACCTGAACTAACACTAGAAACTGATAAAAATCGGGAGGAGGAAGTCATTTCCACGCTGACCATTACAGAACAAATTACTTATAACTGATTCCTCTTTCTTTCTATCTTTCCCCAAAGCTCGGGGCGTCATTTCCTTCACTTGTTCTTTTCACAATATCTAAAAGTAGGACACACCAGATTTTCATTTTCATTCCCTTTTCAGCACATTAGAAAGTGCAGGGCATTGAAGGAATCAACCACACTGAGGGTGGAATCAGCCTTCATAGTTTTGGCATTGGGGTGACAATAGACTTTATCAACCTGGTAGGAATTTTTGTACTTAGTAAACATCTTCCTTAAAAACAGTTATTCTGGAAGAAGATATGTTTGTTCTAGTGCTACTGTCCATACTCATGGTATTTTTAAATGTTTATGAGCAACTGCAACATTTATCAAAATTAAGTGTAGGAACATGTGAGACTATAGGGTAAGGTCATACATACCCCCAGGTACCAATTTTACTCAAGGATGTGAGGACATTAAAATTTTTACCACACTTAATCTTAGTCAAAAGGCCAAGAGGCAATGATATTAGTATTTTTAAGTATTGAAATGAATACAGATACACAAAGAAGTGAAATGTAAAGTTTGCATGAAATTTTGAGATAGAACAGATCTTAAATCAATTTCCGGCATGTGGACTAGCTAACCCACCAGTCCAAGTGTTGTTTAGAATTAACCTTCTTCAGGGAAGATTTGAGAAGTACATTTCAAGAGTAACTCCTGATTTAATTTTCATTTTCTAAGCATATAAAAGAACAGCAAATCCTGGATGGCACGAGAGTTCGTTGGATAAAACTTTGGTTGGAATAGTCCCTAGAGTGACTACTTTATGTTAGACATTCTGGTCGGGGCAATATTGCACTCTGGGGGGCAGGAGGGGACTGATTATTGTGAGGTGAAAAATAATCATCCTAGATGCTATTAATACAATGGTTTGTGGCCCTCCCATGAGAAAAAGTACATGGAGATATAAAACATATCTGCTGTATTAAACTTTCATTGCTACAGGGAACAGGAAGCAAATAAGAAAAAAAAAACAAATGTCCAAAAAGGCCCTGTAGCAGACTATAAGTAAAAACAACAAAAACAATTGAGACACACTGTTGTGTGTCTACATAACCTACATCTATAAGAACTGATGATACAGAAATACCACCAACTTCTCTCATATTACTTCCCTCAGCACCTAAAGTTCAGGAGAGAGGTTGTCTTTATTTTGGAAGGACAAAATGCTTTTATATTAAAGAATACATTTCTCCATTTTCTATTTGTTATATTAAGTTATGTTAGCAACAATTATCACACTAATCTTCTTGTACATAAAGTTTCTGTTAGATTTCAAATACTAGTGTTTGACAGTAAGCACATAAATATGAAGGACTATCACACAATACTTTGACATGACATTAAAAAACATTGTACTAAGGTACTTATTATACTATGCTAAATGCAATTGAAACAGAATTGACATATATGATATGACCTTAACCATGTGACAATGTGCACAGACAAAACATTAGAAGGAAGTATTCCAATCATGTTCCCTATTGATGATACGGTTCTAAGTGACTTCTTTTTCAGGCTAATTCTGTAGTTCCATTATATTTTCCAATGCACACGTACTACTTTCATAATTAGAAAAGTTGACTCAGATCCCCTCTGCTGGTTTTACAGACCTAAGCTGCTCAAGAATCCAAGATTCAGAACCAGAGTCTGATTTTGCTAATGTGGAAAGGATGTGACGCATGCGATGAGTGGCTTGTGTAGCCTCACGTAAAAAAGGTAAGAATTCCAGTTTTGAAATCTCTAGTATAATCTTACTATTTCCATTACCTCTATTCCTTCACCACTATCTTGATTTTATCATCAAGCATCTCCAAACACAGTTTAGCAATCATCGCAATAAGCACGTGTGATTTTCTTCTACCTTAATTATGGCTTGGCTACTGAGGATATAATAACATAAACTTTATTAACAAATAAAAAAAAATGTGTGCATAGCTTACTGAGAAAGAACTGATTTAAATCCTACCAGATTGATCTAAATCGCTATGTCTTACTTTCTTCTACAAATTGACATTAATATTACCTATTTCGGAGTGGCTGCAGGCAATAAATTTATATCTCTACCTATATTGCATAGTAAGGAAACACTGTTTTATATCATACATATATTACATAATAATATAGTTATAAAAATTCAATATATAGATATAATTAGGAATATACGACATAAAATATACATTATATAAGATATAAATATGCTTTATGCATGTACTATTAAATATAATTATATATAATATGCAGCATATATTACCTATTTTATAAAAAAACACATATATCAACATCTATATGTAAAATACTTAGCACAAAATCTAGCCTATGTTAAGTATTTAACAAATTTAAATAATTGTAATTATATAAAAATAATATTGTTCATAAATTTTGTGAGAAATAATGTCTAATGTTTACTAAACTAGTGGTAATTCTTAGGGTATATATCAAACACTTAAGACTACTGATTTTCTCAACTATAACATTAACTGAGAATTAGAAGAAAAATATGAATTTAACTGATAAAGGAATAATAGAAATTTCAAACATGTTATCATTGTAACTGTTATTCTACTATTAATTGGATTAATCCTGGAATTTACTTATACCGTATAAGTGAATTATTGCTGCTATAAAAAATTACCTACTTATGTCCTACACTACAAATAAGTAAATAATCTTTACAAACACTATGTTTTTAAATACATCCACAAACGGCTTTTAAAAAACTTTAGTATTAAAAGAAAAAAGATCCCAGTTTTTGTGGCTTTGAAATGGAAGGTTTATGTAAGCACCACTGCAGGTAGTTAAAGTATAGTAAAACTCAACAATACTGCCATGTCCTTTGTCGAAACACAAAACAAAATCTTAAAAATACATAAATTGCAATAGAATTCCAACCATCTGTAAAGCAAAGCCATAATTTCCAATTGAGATCTCTATGGGGATTACTATAGAACAACTGGTCCTTATATAAAATCCATTCAGCATTCTACCAATTTTCGTTTAAGTTAGTAAAGGAAAAGTAGTACAGGAATGAATTCCTTTCATAATGAGATCGCCTTTATTTTGCCCGCATATTTGGCAACAACGTCTTTCACGAGCTATAATCACATTTAACGTAAGTTGTTCTAAAATTTCAGCATTGTTTTCAAGTGTCATCTTAAACTGCCTTCTAAATACTAAGAATATGGAAAGTCTTAAGAGCTGATCTTCATTTCATCAGCACAACCATTACAGAGTGTTCAAGAATGGTATTTAAACCACAGCATAATTTTTCTTACAAGGGAACAGCAAAGTGGAAAATATGTAAAAACTCACACGCAGCTAGCAGAGACCTGAGCTCCATGCAAGTAATATACCCATGTAAAGAAATAAGCAGATTATAAGCAAAAATGTTTGCCCCATAGATAGATATATGTGAATTTAATACAGGATAATAAAATCCTCTCATTTCTGACTACACATTTTATGACATATTCATATGATTAAGTATCACTTGTTACATTTAAAAAAATTTAAGAAAATTATAAAATATTCTCTTTGGGAGGAATAGAATGTTTGGAAGGCTCTTTGCATACACCAACATACACGTATATGCAGACACCCTTTTCGGATAAAAGGACAAGGAAGATATTTTCAAATCGATGAAACTATATTTTTGAATTCTTTAGAAAGACTCTTTTCACAGAAAGCTTCTCATAAATAAGTCACTATCAATTATTATTATTATTTTTTATTTTCACATATACATGTGTTAGTTAGGCTTCCACTCTTAGCCTTCACAAAATTAAAAAGGCTTAAACAGTAACAATTTTTAAAATAGGGACCAGAAACATAAACCTCGCAAAGAATGAACGAAGACAAATACATTCAGAAAAGAAATCAGACGATTGCTGCAATGAAGTATTAAGCAATAATAATAATAGTAATGCAAAGAAAGTAACATTCACATTGTCAAATAAGAGTATGTCTATTATAGAATGCCTTGACTCTGAGGTTCAGTATG